>NDXB01018012.1:28652-43501 GCA_002631895.1 Agapornis roseicollis
GGAGCTGGAGCTGGAGGTGCCGGGGAGGGAGCGGCCGGGGCCGGGGCATGGCCGCGCCGCGCTCCGCTTCTGCCATAGCCCAGCCGTGTGTTGCTGCCGAGCTTTAGTCACACACCGCGGGAAGGAAGCGGAGAGGAAAGGATCGCTTTCCCCTCCTCCCCGAGCCGGGCTCTGAACGGGAGCGGTTCCCGCCCTGGGAGCCGCCGGCCGCCTCAGCTCACCCCACTGCCCACCAGCCCCGCTCTGAGGAGGACAGGAATGGCTGCCCCCGAGCCCTTTCTCCTCCCTCCGTGGCGGTGGAGGAGGCTGGCTCGGTGCTGGCAGAGCCGTCGGTGCACGGCAGGGCGCACACCGTGAGGCTCACACCGTGCCTTTGTTCAGCGGGCGAGGTGGCATGGCGGCAGGTGACACTGGGGCAGAGGCACCACAATGCGAGGCCGCAGCTGGAGCATGAAGCGTTCAGTGCGGCGTCTCCTGGGATTTCTCCGGCTCCGAAGCCATCTGCGGGTCAATGAGAAACAACCGGCAGTGTCTGGCAAACAGGGTGAGGGCAGATAAAGTCAATGACCACCGTGAGGAGTGGACGGGGATCAGGCAGGGCAGGGTGTGCTACAAACGAAGAACATTCGAACCCAGCAGCTGGAGACAATGCAGCGGGAGCCATTGTCTGAGTGCAAAGAGGTTCACTGAGCTGCATGCGCCTTGGTGACGTGTACGGCAGTGATGCAGCAGTGACCTGGTAGCGTGCAGTCCACAGGGTTATCTTCATGTGGTAACAACCTGCTTCCTTGCACACCAGTGCCCAGAGCGCTGTTCTCCGGATGCCCCAAGCTGTCCGCCCGGTGACCTTAAGTATTTTATGGTGCTACTCTTTATGCTGTTTACACAGCTCGGAGAGCAGGTCTCCCTGCCTGAGCAGGGAAGACTCCTTCCTCCTCGCTCTTACAGACACACGTGTGCAGTCTTTTGTTAAACTGTCATTGTTCTGACATGGAGAGAGTCGCTAAAAAAGCACAGGGTAAATTATTTCATATCTATTAATGGGGCAAACAGTATTTTTGAATGAGAAGGTCAGCCCTTAAAGTGAATCTTTTTAGGTATTTAGCTCAGCCTTAAACATAACCTATCCAGAGCAAGAAAGAATTCCTTTTCTACTGCAGTGAATAGTGCCCTTTAGCGGGCAAATTAATGGTTAGAAAGTTCCCTGATGAAAAAACTCATGCAGCTCCCCTGTATGAAGAATCCCTAGTTTAAAAACGTGGAAGAGTTCAAATGGAGAGAAAACAGGGGAGGGAACCAAACAAACTGAAATATTCCATTTCAAGCAGTTATAAATGATTACTCTGAATGGGAAAACCAATATCAGTATAGGCAATGCCAACAAAGCTAGAGAAGCAGCACTCCCTCTGTTAGTTTATATTCTCCAGCTCCACAATAGATTTAACTCCTTATTTCCACTCTTAAAATACATTTTGGAGATGGTAAATGGGTTTTTCATTTCAACTCGTTTGTTTCTTTATGCTCACCAAAATGTCATTGAGTCGTAAGCACCTCTAGTTCCAGTGCTTTGTTCTGCGTTCAACAAAAGGTATTATGATTGTTTTATCCTTTTTTTTTCCTTTAATGTCAGGGGAAGACAAAGGGACAACCCCACACACCAGTACAGCAATGTGGAGTCTGCAGGAAAACTCAGTAAAGCAATGTGGAAAAAGAATACTCCAAAGTGGTGTGAGCTATACACTGGTAAGGTATGTAAACATATGGAACTTTTGTTATAATCATCGTGGTCATAAGTCAGATTCTTGTCATGGGTTTCCTCGGTATCTTTTGTTTGACAACAGTCAGAGATAACAGGTGATCAGCAAGAAGAAATATGACACCTGACATTGTAAATGCCCTCTTACTGTTATTTATTCTGCTAAAAAATAGTTCTTCATCCATTAAGCACTGAAAAAGAGGAATGAAAGAGCATCCTTCACTGGGTGAATTCATGATAAGTGTGCAGGCCCAGGCATCCCTCATACGAAGAGGGAATATTTGACTTCATATTAAGAAGCCGATTGCAGTTCATCATGGTACTAGGAAGAAATGTAGCAGTGACACCTCATGATAGCAGCAGGCACAGCTTTCACAGAACAGCACTTTAAACCACTCTGGTCTTTGGGTACAGTCAGAGTATGTAACTACATAGGTAGTTCATTGACAGAAAACCTGTGTTGCCAGAACTAAGGAGACACCCATGGCAGTTGCAATGCAACTGGTGGCATTTGATATGGTCACATCTCATGACATTTCATAACAGTTAAAGGATCCTGTGACTTCCAGCGGTGATGAAAATTTGTAGGGTGTGTGATGGTTGCCACAGCACATACATGGTGGCTGATAGCCATATCCATGGCAGTGTGAGCTGAACTGACACAGCTGGCAGAGTTAATGACAAGGGGCAGCTGCTGGAAACATCTGTAACAAGCTCTAACTGCTGGAAGAAGTGAGACAGGCACTGGCTGCTAAAGCATTGCTGGGGGAGAGTGGGATATGTTTGCAGTTGGTGGCAAAGAAAAGAAGACAAAAGAGACTAGCATGGAGAGCTGAAAGTGGAAGAGAGATTTGAATTTGGGTGTGGCAAACAAAACAGATGATACAAAGCAAGGGAGAAACATTTAAGCCCTAAAGGAAGAAAAGATAGAAACAAACCAGTAGTTCCAAAATAAAATGTGGTAGCTACAAGGGAAGGAGGGTAAGGTCACCAAGTGCAGAACATCATTCTGTAGTGGTGTGGGGAATGGGCGGTAGAAAAGAGCCCAGGAATGAAGGAGGGATTAGAAAAGGTTGGAGAAACTGGAAAGGGAAAAAACGAACCATCTATGTTAAGTATTTTTATGCTAAATAAAGAAAAGCAGAGGAAGTAGAATAAAGGAAAAACCCCAACATGTAAAGTCAACCAAAGGAAACTTGAATAAAGGGAAAAGAAAGGGAATGAGAATGGATTATGAAAAGAAACAAATAGAAACATGGATAAGTGGGTGGGAAAAATAAAGAAAACTTGGTAACATGAATTTAGGTGTGTGCTTCAATTGGTTTCTCTATTTCCCACACTCTAAGTAAAAGAGCTACAATGGCATACGTAGGAAATAGTGCTTCTGTACACTGGTTTGTCAGGCAGCTCAGGGAAAGGGGATCTCTTCTGGAAAATGAACCCCAAATCAATAGGTGTTGCTTTGTTTTTTTATTCCAGAAATAAATACAGAGTTTTTAACACCTGTAATACTGTTCTGGTCCCTCTCCCCTCTTTTTCTCTTCTTTTCAGTTTTAAGTCTGCCTCAGACATTTAAATTTTGACATCTTTCATTCCACCCCCATACATCAAATTCTAAGTCAGTTTTTAACTCTGGGATTTAAATGAAATATTTCATAAAGTGTCATAGTTTTAGGCCTGTGTGGGATTCACTGTCTTAATCAGTTCCTCCACTGTCTACTTAATGGAACTGGCTTAACTCTACATTATTCCTTTGCATTTCTCAGCAGTCCAAGTGTGTTGCACAATCAAGATAGAACATCTTTTACCAATATGGATGCAATGGCAGAGAGCATAAACTCCTTTTCCAGACCCACAAAGTTTGTCAGTGTCAAAGCAAGACCACAATTTGGGCATTGCTGGTTACTTCCATGCTGTAACTGTATGGAATACAAATAGATACACAGTCTTTACAAGGTGTCAGTATCTGACATTAAGCTTTACCTATGGGGGTTAAAAAAGTAACATTCTGAATTACCCACTTGATTTAACAGGCTCTTAATCTATGCTTTTTAACCAGCCTTACTATAAATACACTCACATTAAAATAGTATATCTTTGTTTTCTTCTTGATGTGTGCGTTCAATACCACTTCTCAGACTGTAGTCGGTTTACTCTCTTCCATGCTAAATCAGTTATTTTCTATGGGGAAAGTCAGTTCTTTGCTGTGATGCAAAATGATCATTTCTCCTTGTATTTGTGAAATCCAGTGCTAAAATTACAAAGAATATCTGGAGACTTTTTTCTATCTGTGTAGCACTTCCATGTGGGAGATTCAAATTCCCATGTGGGGACTCAGATTACTAGTCTGGTATCTAAACTCTTCAGTTGTTTAAATCAGGTTTAATATATCAGCTTAAATCTGTGGGCTAAACCAACAGTGCCATCCTGACCTGTCCAGTCTTTGCTGTTTGTACCTCAGGAAACTACAGGGTCTACTTCTGAAAGTTGTGTTTGATTACCTGAACCTACAGAGGTTAGAAATCACTAGGACACTTTTGATGCAACAGAGTAAGCAGGGAGCATACATTCACTTATTTGATAAAACTGAAATATCTTGGACATGTATAACATCTTTTATTAGAATGAATACAAACTGCTAATCCAGACTTTTCCTGCTCACATCACTACGCTACAGGCACTGCTTTAAAAGCTATGAATATGAGACTAAAAAACCACACTCAGTATTAGAGATAAGACCAAGAACACCAGCCAAAATCCTGTCTGCTCTTGTGATTCATTTAATCTTTGAAGCATGGGGGGGTGGAGCAGTTAGAGAAGTGCAAATACCTTTTATACCGAGGCTTTCTGAATCATAAAGGGCAAGCTGAAGTGATCCTGGCTAACGAGAGGGTCATTTATTCACGAATGTGGAAGCTGGAGATAGATTTAAAAGATCCTTTTATGAAGACAGCTAAATGGGCAATGTGTGTGATACAAAAATAAGGTTAACAAAGCTGGAGTTTGCAGTTTGGTAACAAAAAATGGAAGGGTGAAGTCTTACAAACCAGACCTAGATTCTAAAAAAAGGTGTTTAGGCATCTGTCTCCCATTCAAATGAGTAAGAGGATTCAGACCTAAGTTTAGAAATAATTAGGGCATAAAGAGAGATAGTTGTTTATGTAGGACAGTGGGGAGCACTGAACATAGCTAAAATGCCATGTTCCATTAGGAGAAATCTCCAACTTTGTTTTGCTTGTTCTTGGGTAGCATTGCATTGAAGTGAATTGCAATTGTGCAGTCTCCTCACAGATGCACTGCTGTGAGGGAGTAGGTTCAAAGTGGGGTTTCATCAAGGTTTTTTAGGTATGAAATGAGCAAAAGGTGGAATGAAGAGTGTGCTGAAGGACAAGTAGAAGATAATTCTCCTAAATGGAGAAAGGAGGCAAAAAGTTGTCTTTTGAGGGATCAAATGCTGCAGAGGATTTGTCTTCAAATAAAGATCTTGTAGGGTTTCAGGTTCATGCATCAACTAGGAGAGTAAGAGTCTGTGTATTTAGCTTCATGCCCAACTTTACAAGAGGTTCAAGAGCTGCAGAGATAGCCAATGATCTAAATCCACTTGTAGGCTGAGAAGAGGCCAAGTTACAACTAGACTATCGCAACTGACATACTGGTACACTTCACAGGGGTGTCAGTGGAGGGACTAAGGAGTGGATGACACATTGCTCTGTGGACAGTCTTTCCAGAACAAAATCATATGTTTTGGAAAGCACAAGTTATATTCACTGCATACTTCAGAGGTCTGGATGTTGCAGACTAGCAAATTTCACCATTCCCTGTACAGAAATCTATCTTTACTAGTTGGGTTTGGCTAAAATTCCAAACAGCTCAATAGCAGTGTTTCTTTAAGAGCTCCTCCTTCTCTCTGTACCTCTTTGTCTCTCTACAAATTATTGAACTCATTCAGGCTGTCAGTATTGAGCACTATTTCATTGACACTGGGGCTGTAATGGGGTTGAACCAAGATTCTGCTGCCCAGTTCTTGCCAGTGCAAATTAAATCATCAGACAACATACATCACCAGGATGAAAACATGGAGGAAAGAGCTCCTTTATTATGTGTTTTAATTCAGAGACCTTATTTGAATTCATTCTCTACAGTGGAATCTGTTCTTGAGCCAAAGAAATTAATCTCCCTCACTTTACCTATTATACAAATGAGCAGTAGATTCTCCTTCTTCCTGTTTAGGTGGGGAACATATTATTTAACCTGGACCCAGCACTATGTTGTTCCTTCCCTGCATAACATCTGCTGCAGTTTCATAGCTCCCGTTGCTCTTGGACTTGTTTTAAAAAGCATGGTTCAGAAATGCCTTTGAACATGGAATCATCAGTCACTGGTTTGGGGTCATCTTCACATATGTTTGTTATTTTACTTTTTAAATTAAAACTAAACAGGCTTTGGGGTTTAAAGTTTATAGGTTCTAACTCAGGTTTTGGGTACAGATACCAAGAAAGGTAATTCATAGCAACAGGGTTAGTGCGCTTTCAGAAAGTCATTTCTTTTTACATGACAATAAACTGGCATTTAATCTCCTTCACATTTCAGAAGCTAAACAGTAAATCAGTCTTCACAAAAGACAGCAGGGTCCCTCTGCCTGGTCAGTTCTAACTCATGCTTCTCCTCACTGTTGTAGCATTTGTGTACACACTTTCAACATCCACCTGAAAATGCTGACATTTACTGTTCCAAAGCCTTTGTGTCATTTGTACTTCAAACCCCATTTTGCTATTACTTGATGTATGACAAGTGTACTTTTGAACCACAGTTTTGTTCTGTAAAGGAGCCCTAATAATAACAGTTGAGATTTGGCATTTCAGTTTTCTCACTTAATTCATATAACACTCTCCTTTTCTTTCCAGAGAGCATCACAGCTTCATTTGTATTCTTTGCTTTACTCAGCAGCATCCTCAGTGCTTACTGTGTCTGTAACATCACCTGTGAGAAACTTCTAAAGGTTCTGTGGGACATACACTTGCTAGTAAGACGTTCTGATGGCAAAAGGTTTGTGCAAGTATAACTTAGAGTGTAAACTGGTCTGAAGAATCTGAATTGTTGTTGATAAAACAGAAGTAGAGTTGAGGGTGAGGTTGTGAGCTAGAAAAATATATCTTCTTTTATTCTAAACAGAAAGAAATCTGGTATTTGCATCTGCAGGAGAATGACCTGGCAGCCCAGAGTGACATAGTGCTGAAGAACTTTTCCAATAACTATCTGAGCTGCAATGAGATAATCATGCACCAGGTCTTTACAGGGCAAGAGTTAGTGATTCAGTCTCTGTGTGATGCAGGTGGCTCCTACTCCACCCACATATAAAAGAGAATGGGGTGGCTCCTGTAGGACAAATGAGCCTTCTCAACCGAGGAGTTTGAATTTAGAAAAACTGAGAGCAGGCAAATTGCAAGAGGTTGAAGGTTCTGTTTCCTGTGAATCCCTTCTAAAGACAGGAAAGCTTTAGGAAGGGGGCAACTGTGGAAATTTCAGTGGAAATGCTGGTAATAATGCAGGGTAAGTTGTATGATCTTACCAACATGTGGACCAGAATGCAACTTCACACAGTTTTTAAAGCCACAAGGATGTTCTATTTGATGGGTTCTTGTTGGGGATGAGGGTGTAGCAGGGATGGCTTCAGGCTGACAAGTTGTACAATTCTACCTAGATGGCTTCATATCAAGAAACAGTAATGAATGAGTAAACTTACTTGTACAGAGAAGCCCACTAAACTGTACAGAGCAGCAAAACTAGCTCCCTCTTTTGGTCTGCTGGAAATAATGAAGAGAAACAAGTTCTATAGTTGCATAAGAACAATTTGCCTTTCTTACACAAGAACAAATTGTCTATTGCTTCCCTAAGTAATCACCTTTCCTAAGCAAGTTGTGTTTGTTACCTGGTCACTAATAAATGGTTGGTGTGCACAGATGGATGGGTTTACTGTCCTTGCTAGAAAATTAAGTAATAGTGGTGTTATACTTCATATACTTCTGTGGTAATGGAAGAGTATTGCAAGTAACCCCATACAGACAAAACTGACAATAAGGAACAACTTAACATGAAAAACTTGGCCTTCCATCCGGGTGTGTCATTTCCTTTGGGCTGGAAGTTTTCCCCATCTTCTCTTTAAGAGATAAAATATTTGTCTGACTTGCTTAGAAACTTCTGTCAGCTGTGGGAGCACATCCCATTTTTCACTGAATTAGTGGATTTGTCTGGAGTTTCAAAGATAAACAAAAGCTCCTTAGAAGAACAGGGACAAGTCCTTGAACTCTGTCTTCAATAGTGAGAATATATTTTAGGTAGTGTAAGAAAGTATCCTACAGTCTGAAATCACATCCTGAACTATCTCAGACTGCTGGAGATCTCAGGAAAAACCACCCTTGTATAATAGTCTTTCATGCTGTGTTTTCATAAAGTCTGAGGCAGCTCACTAAAGAAGCTCCAACATGATGTATTTTAATCAGTTCCTACAGAGAAGTCATTAAAAAAATAAAACTTGGCAAAATCCTGCTTGCATACTTCCTGCATTCCAAATCCACAAAATGTTTAGATACGATCTCATTTCATTACAACCAAAACAAACATTCTTTACTAGATGTCTTTCATTTTTTTCTTTAAATGATGATGTTTCTATACGTCTTATGCCTATGCTGGCTTTCCAGTTCAGTGTATTTGTGTCTGGGTTCTTTATAATGCCACTAAGATTAGTAAGGTTGCTCTGAGGAATCCTGTATCTCATAGGGCCTGGTGAGAGCATTTGGCAGACTGTGAATTTGAGATGGAGTGGGGAAGATTATTTGGTGTGTTTGTCATCTGAAGACAACTTGCAGAAATACTTGCATATGTGATTATTCTTTCAGTTCAAACCTACCAGAATCTGGATTTTGACCCTTTTTGTACCTACACTGAAAGTTTGACAACTTTGCTGTCTGTTTCAGTTGGCAATTGTTATTGTTGGGTTAAAAAGTGTATGCTGAGGAGCACACAGAACTCTCTTATAAAATAACACCTCTATTTTAACAGAGGGTGCTGTAGGACTATTCAATGATTAAGATAGGGCAATCTCAGGCACAGCTACAGGCTGGGCAGAGAAGTGATATAGAGCAGCCCTGTGCAGAAGGACTTGGTGGTGTTGGTCAATGAGAAACTGAACATGAGCCACTTCAGTGTGTGCTTCAGCCCAGAAACCAGCCATATCCTGGGCTGCTTCAAAAGGACGATGACCAGCAGGTCAAAGGAGGTGATCCTGCCTTTCTACTCTGCTCTTGTGAGAGAGTTCTGGTGTCCTCAGCATAAAAAAGACATGGAGCTGTTGGAACAAGTCCAGAGGAGGCCACGAGGATGATCAGCGACTGGAGCATCTCCTGGATGAAGACAGGCTGAGAGAGTTAGGGCTGTTCAGCCTGGAGAAGAGAAGGCTGCATGGAGACCTCAGAGCAGCCTTCCAGTATCTGAAGGGGGCCTATAGGGATGCTGGGGAGGGACTCTTCATTAGGGACTGTAGTGACAGGACAAGGGGTAATGGGTTCAAACTGAAACAAGGGAAGTTCAAGTTGGATATAAGGAAGAAATTCTTTCCTGTGAGGGTGGTGAGGCACTGGAGTGGGCTGCCCAAAGAAGTGGTAAATGCTCCATCCCTGGCAGTGTTCAAGACCAGGTTGGACAGGGCCTTGGGCAACATGATCCAATGTGAGGCGTTCCTGCCCATGGGATGATCTTAAGGTCCTTTCCAACCCTAACTATTCTGTGATTCTATCATTCTAAAACTCCTTTTGGTGGGGCAACAAGATGATGATATGAGAATGCCATCTCATGGTATTGACTGGAAAAAAACCAAGCAAGCTTCAGTTCTTTGAGGAGTTCCAGTTTTAAGAGTGAAGAAGCCACCTCTGATCGTAGGCTACCAAGCATGTGTCTGGAAGCAACAGACTACTTTGTCCACTGTTTTTAAATGGCTGGGAAGTAGAGGATTGGAATCTAGAAGAGAAGCAAAGGAAGAATTGGACCAGTGATCTGCACTGCTCAGAAAGTAAATAGTGAGGATTGGTGAAGAGGGTGTTAGGTATTGAGTGATACTGGAAAGCTCAAGGAAGAACTAGAACAGCTCTGAATCAGAGTCCAGAACTGGAATACCAGTGTGTTACCTTTTAGGTTGTTTGTTGAGGGTATACTGTTGTTAAAAGATCCCTGGCAAGAAAATGCTTTGCTCACAGAGAATCACGGAGCAACTGAAGCAAAACCTCTTGTGAATCGAATTCACCTCTCATTAAGAAGAAGGATTTCAAACATATTCTAACAAATTCTGACTGTAAAAATGTGCAAATTGAATTTCCAGTAATGAGCCCCATCAGTGGGCACATTGTCTTGATGTATTCTGTCTGAGTCTCACTTGGAAATAGTGATTCAATACTGCAGAAGTTACTCTCATTTGCTGAGAGGGGAAAACATGTTCAGTTTGCCCAGTCAGTTCCAATAGCTTGCTAAATCCAAATTAATGTGAAATTACTGAAGCTCCTTGTAGTGACCAGAAGGACACTAATCTTCCAATAACATTTTGTTTCCCCCGTGTATCATATGGACTTGCACAAGGAATCTCTCGGCACAGAGCTTCTGGTCACCTTCACAGCCATCATTCTGCAGGTTTCCTAGTCATCTCCATTCAGAAGATATGCTTAAAGAACTGCTAGCTGCTGGGCTGCGTAGTTGGAAACTTCCATCTTCTTACACAAGTACTCCTTTTTCTTAATACAGTTCTCTAGCTCTTCCCTCACAGATGACTCTGGATATTGATACGTCCTATCTTGGCCAGCAGTACCAAGCATGACAGTTAAATTAAGAGCAGTTGGGAAGGAAAAAGAGTATTCCACAGTGCTTTCAGACTGTAAAGCCTTGAAGACCTTTGAACAATAATCCTTTATCCCACAGTGTATTCTCTGGGCATCTTCTTTTGGGTGCAGGATGTTGAGTTGCATGGCCTTTGGTATGCCCCAGTACAGCCATACTTGAGTAACTCCCATGCGAACTGCATGTAGCATGTGTTAGTGACAGTCTTCTAACTGGCTCATAAAACTGAGACATTGCCAAGGCAGTTGTGTGCTCAGGTAACTTTGCTTTTTGAAAATCAAGCTCTTATGTAGTCTCTAACAGATATTTTCTATGTATTTCCCAAAGAGTAACCAGGTATTGTTAAATACCTTGCTTTTATAATGAGGATATCCCATAAGCTGACACATATTTATTCCATCATACCTCACTATAATTAAATATATTTGATGAAAAGAAGAGTTGCTTGGTTTTCTGCTCCACTGCTGGAGCTCCAGTAAGGTTAGGCAGCTACAAACACTTAACTAGGTGGGTGGTTTTGCCACAATTCCATAGCAGCACTGTGTTAGGTGTTCTGTCTGCAACACTGAATTGCAGTCAAAGCACTGGTGCTTCTGTAGCTGTCAGAGATAGTCTAGTACACATCAGGGTAGACACTGCCCTTAAGTGGAACAGGAGAGTAAGTAGGTGTGATTATCATCAACTACATAGGGACTGCATAGTTGCTTTCCAAATCTACTGCTCATCTCTCTTTATCTTACAATGCCAGGATTAAGCCACTTTCCTGGAGCACAACACACTTACCTTCCAGTATTAATCCCTGACTACTGGAGGCATTGGATTTCTTCAGGGATTCACCTAAGGATAACTGAAGTAACCAGGATGATTTTAAGACCAACAAGCAGTATTTTGAGGTTCCAAGGAGAAGACAGCAAAGTCCACAGACAGCAAAGAGCCACTGAAGCTTATTTATCTCCATGCACACATCTGTAGTAAGACTGCATTTGCCCCTAAATTCAAAGTAAAACACTTAAACCAGGGATGTTTTTCCTATGGATTGTCAAACACGTATATTGCAGATGCATAGGAAGTCTTGCTGGTTTTGCTGAGCACTTGTTAGTGCAGACTGACACCTATTTGCAGAAGAATCAGCACACAGACTTTCACATCTACCAACCAGGAGCTTCTACATAGGACATCTTCAACCAGGGCTCCATTCCTGTCTCATCCTGACACTCTGTAACTCACTGATGAGTTAAGACTCAAAGGAGCTGTGCAGAGACAACCAAAAGTGACTCTCCTTCTCACAAACCATCTGTAGGCTTCTCTGGTACATTCCTTATCACTACTCCATCCTCCTGCCATCCCTGTCAGATGTTCTTGTACTGAATTTTAGGCTAACCATAGCAAACAAACAGAGAATTGCATTACCACTTGTACCTTGGGACGGTCTCTATGCCATGGTCTATATAGGCTAGCTCTCAGTGGGGAAAATAAGTATTAAATAACAATATCCTAAAGAAGCAAGTTAAACCAACTGTCAGTACTATGTTTTTCCTGTGTAGCTCCTCCTAGCTTTTACTCTGTGTAACTCAGTGAACACTGCAGTGTTCAAGATCTTTTGATGTAAATGCTGATGGGTGAAATAGCATTCACTGCATGTTGAGCCTGACTATTTCTACACCAGCAGCAATAATTACCAGTAACCCATTATCAGAGCTCTTACCCAAGTTGCTCTTTGATACTATTTAAAATGGAAGGTAAGCAGTGAACAGAAAGGAGCTGGACCTTAGTCCTGAAGAATCCAGCCTGGAAGGAGACTTCCAATGTCAAACAAGAGGCAGAGAGTATGAAAAGATAAATTATTCAGTAATGGATCCTACACACTTACAATGCACAAGTTGTAATGAATCTCAGTTGCTCTTGTAATTTTGTAAAGTTGTTTACCTAATATGGTAGATACACCATATGGTGCACTAAAGAGAGCGTTAGAACAAGGACACAAAGATTTCTATGCTTTTATTTCTAGTTTTGTATGCAACTGAAAACTACACTCAAGCTGTCCTAGAATGCGAGCAGTAGAGGAACAGAGGCTGCTCTGACCCCTCCTGCTGCTGCAGCTTGAGGCATGTCCTCCTTCCATCGTCCCTCCAGTGCTGCAGCCTGGAGGCTGTACTCTGATGCCACAAGAGACAGAAGGCAGCCACTCCACAGCTTCAGGCTGGTTCGCTTAAGTCAAGCTTTTTTACCTTAAAAAATAACTTGAGCAGATGATGTAGATTAACTCTTCAGGTACTCAAGTTAGGAAATGTGTAGTTGGCTAGGGAATGGGACCAGACTTCCTATGCTATATAGTTCTTCGGTATGGTGCTTATAGAATTTTCCCCCTGCTAAAACTAGCTATGTGCTCAAGTGTGGCTGGGACTCCCATGCCTGCAGCAGCATTCCTGCCTCATAGGAAATGGGCAGCATGACCTACAGTGATGTCTGTAACATGGCACCTACTGTGCAGCCCCTATTGTGCAGGAACCCCTTCCACTGGAGCAGCTTGCTCCAAGCCCCTGTGTCCAACCTGGCCTTTAACACTGCCAGGGATGGGGCAGCCACAGCTTCTCTGGGCACCCTGTGCCAGCGCCTCAGCACCCTCACGGGAAAGAGCTTCTGCCTAAGAGCAGTCTCAGTCTCCCCTGTTCTGGCAGGTTCAAGCCATTCCCCTTGGCCTGTCCCTACAGGCCCTCATCCAAAACCCCTCTCCAGATTTCTTGTTGGCCTCTTCAGGCACTGGAGCTGCTCTAAGGTCTCCCCTTCAGGAGCCTTCTCTTCTCCATGTTGAACCACCCCAGCTCTCACTGTGTCTTCATAACAGAGGTGCTCAAGCCCTTGGAGCATCTTTGTGGCCTGCTCCAGGCCCGCTCCCACTACTCCACAGCCAGTTAATATTGTTCCAATAGCTCAGATTCCTGTGAAAACAGTGCCTAGCACAAACAGCATTTATCCACAGGCAGGTTGTATTTTTACATTAATTGTATTTACTTCCTTCACGATGGTTGCACAACGAGGTCAAAGTGCAGCTCTACTGTAAGGCCAGCGCTCAGCAAGACGCCTTCACCTGCAGCCAGCGCCCGGCCCGGCCCCGCCGCACCCCGCCGGGGCTCCAAGCGCAGCCCCATGTGTCGGGTCGCGGCCGGGTGCAGCATCCCCTGCCAGCGCAGGGCTCCTGCCGAGCGCGGCTCGGCACAGACACGGCTCTCCCCACAAGGGTTAAGCGGCAGCGGGGGTGTAACGCACGCTGACACCGGGCGGGGATGGTCCCCAGCGCGGCTGGGCCCCCGCCTCATAGCGCCGGGCTCGGAGCTGCGAGTGGACCGTTTAAAGCGGGAATCTCCCTCTCTTCACTCTCCTCCCCTCCCTTGGTTCCCTTCCCAGCGCTGAAATCCCCGCCGCCCTCCCTCCCCGGGCGCGCTTTCCCGAGGCTCCCCCACAGCCCGGCCGCGCCGTGCTGAGTCAGGCTGTCCAGGCCGCGGAGCGGAGCCTGCCGACACCGCGCCTGGCACACAGCGGCCGCGGCGCCCAACCGCGGCCCGGCCGCTACCGGCCGCACCGGGACAGCCCGCCTCTGCCAGCGGCGGAGGGAGGGAGGGAAGGAGGGAGAGAAGGAGGCGCGGGGGCCGGCGCGCTCCTCCTCGCCCGCTGCCCCCGCCCGGGGCTGGGCGTGGGTCCCGTCCGCCCGCCCGCCCCCCGGTTCCCCCCCGCGCCTGCCGGGGATCAGTTACACGCAGCTGGCACAGGTGCGGGGCGCCCTTCAGACTCGCGGCGGCGGGGGAGACCCGGCCGCAGGGAGCAGCGGGGGAAACATGCAGCCATTTTGGGCCGAGGCAGACAAAGAGCCGCAGCCACCGAGGCCTCCCGCGCCGCTCCGCAGAGCCACGGGCCGGGGCTCGGCCTCCCCCGCGGCCGCTGCGCACCGCCCCGCGCCGCCAGCCCCCCTGAGGCGCAGCCGCGCCGCCACCGAGCCGCTGCCGCCCGACTCCTAACTCGGCGGTCGCAGCCATTTGCACGGCCTTTTATAGGCGGGCGCCGGCCAATCGGCGGCGAGCGGAATCCCTCTCCGGCCGGTGATGTGAGGCTGGGCGCTTGCGCCTGCGCAGTTGGGCGGGTTGAAGTGTGTGTGTGTGTGTGTGGGGTGGGGGGAGGGAGGGAGGAGTGGAAGGGGAGGGGGGGGGGGGGGGGGGAG
>NDXB01018012.1:43583-151271 GCA_002631895.1 Agapornis roseicollis
GGGGGGGGGGGAGGAGGGAGCCGCTCACAGGAACCCTCCAAAAAAAAGATGGCGGCGGGCTCGGATCTGCTGGATGAGGTTTTCCTGAACACGGAGGTGGATGAGAAGGTGGTGAGCGACCTGGTAGGCTCCCTGGAGTCTCAGCTGGCGGCCTCCGGCCACCACCACCAGCACCACAAGGCGCAGGAGCCCCTGAGGGCCGCTGGGGGGCTGCTGGGGAACCATGTTGTGAGCGGCAGCAGTAGCAGCAGCAGCCCTAGCCCTAGCCCTGGAGGAGTAGTAGTAGGAGGCAATGCTAATGCCCAAACAGAGAGCAGCAGCGGCAGCAAGATGGGACTGAGTGCCCCAGAGATCACAAAAGCAGGTAACATGGGCAGGGGTGGGGGGCTCTAAGGGGAGAGGGGCCCTCCCCTCCCCCCACTCCCCAGCTCCGGCTGCCTCCTTCCCTCACTGCTTTCCCCCCTTTTCCCTCTCTCCTCCTTCTCGCCGTGGCAGGAGCGGGAGTGCAAAGGGTGGTATCGATCATATGGGGGAGAGCCTCCCCTCATCATGCCCCCTCGGTGTGTATCCGCGCCTCTGCTCCCTCCCCTTTATTTTCCCTCCTCGCTTCTGCTTACTAGAGGGTGTTTTATCATGTGTGGGGGCAGCCTCCCCGCTGAACAAGCCGGCAGTGCCCGTCCGCGACTCTGCCGGTCCCCTCGGCTTTTCCTGCCCTTGTTGCTGGAGTGTGAGAGGGTTCTCTTCATCTCGGGGGCTGAGGGAGGCAGAGCCCACCCCTCCTCGGTAATGGCTGTGCCTCCCATGCCGCCTGTGACTGCTCCCCTTCCCTTCCCAGGGGTGGGAGGTTATGGGGGGGATTCCCTCTTGATAATGCCGCCGTAGCTGTCTGTGTAAATGCTTCTTCCCCTCCCCCTTCTCTGTTGCTGAAGTGGAAGGGGGTGTTATTAATCATGACACCTATTTCCTGTAGAGGAGGAAGCGAGGGGGGATTTCAAGGGGAGGAAGTCCCACAAAATGCTTCCCCCCCATATCTGCCTGCCTGGATATTCCTTCCCCCCCGGCCCCCTCCCTTGTTCCAGGGGCTTGGAGGGGGCATTCAACACCTCTCATTCCTCCTCTGCCCTCAAGGGGGGGTTGTCACAACACTAGGTCCCAGGAAGGGGGGGAATTGAGGCCACAACACCCCACCTTGTACAATGTCTTCTCCCACCCACTCACATACCCCCCATAGTTACCTGGGAATATTCCCCTTCTTCGTGCTGTGAAGGCTGTAAGGGGATAGTGTGAAGGCTGGGATAAGGGCTCACTAACATGGGAATGGAGGGAAGCTGGTTTTCAGGGAATTAAAATAAATGTCTCCCCAGAATCTCTGCAATTCCTCTCCTCCCCCCATTTCTTTTTTGTTTTACTGCTTGCTTTCTTGTTGCTGAAGTATAAGAAGATGTTATGGAGCCTCTGCTAAGATTAATCAAGCTCTTCTAGGAGGATCTCCTTAACCCTTGTAACATGCTTCTCAGCGTCTGTCTGTCACTGTTCTTTTCCCCTTTCTGTCTCTGTAGGGCCAGGACCTGAGCTATGTGATTGTACTTGTGATAACACCAGGCCTCATCAAGAGGCGTGAGGATTATTCAGGACAAGAAGCTTCATCATCTTGTCCCTTCTCAAAGCAGCTTTGCTTTTTATATATTTATTTTTCAGTGATCTCAGGCTGTGGGAACTTCAGGTCTGGAAGAACAAATTCGGTGACAAAGTGGAGGGGTTTTATAGTGACCTGCTCCAGGCCGTGCAGTGTTTCTTATCTTGCCAGCCTCGTGTTTTCCTTTCACTTTTTCATGTTTTGCTGTGGTTGAGGCTCCTGATCTAACTGACTTGATCTGTAGGTAATGTGTGCGGGGCAGGGGCAATTTGCCTTATTCATGTGTCTTCCCTCCTTGCTGTTGCAGTTCTGTTGCTAAATGCCATGTCAAGCTCTAGACTGGGGAAGAGGTCCGAGGTGATCTTTCTTCTCCCTTCCCTTGGTTCATATCAAATCTGCTTTCCCTGTTTTGTCTTACTGTAGTGTCGAAACTAGTTGTGTTCAAATTAATACTGAATCTGGCAGGCTTTGGTAGGAAATTGGAGGCTTCAAAGCCATCTCCAGTTTGTGCTCTGTCCTGTTCTCTTGGCTCCAGGCTGGCAGCATGAGAGATGGAGAAGACTTGGTGATGAGGGAGAACATTCTGTCTTCTGGATGTCTCCTCTTGCTTGTTCTCTGTTTAACCTTGTTGTTGTTTTTCAGGAGCAGGAGGAGTGCAAGGGGGCGTTATTAACCATAACACCAGGTCCCAGACTTCAGCTCTGGATGGAGCTACCACAACGAGCACCAGCACCACCACTGCAGCAGCAGGAGCATCTGAAGTCACTGCTGCTCCAGGGACCCTCAGTCAGGGCAAATCGGTGGTTATCAGCACCATGGCAACTGCCTTGTCCACCAGGAATGGCAAGATTGGGACCACAACAGTGCAAACTTTGAATGGGAGTAATGTGGTGATGAACTCTCACCATACAGGAAGTGCTGCTTTCCCTGGGACTCCGGTGACCGCTAACCCTGCTCCTGCCCCTACTGTTGCCCCTCTTGTTAACAATGGACCTGGATCTGTGGGGAAGGGAAATACTGTTAACGCTGTTTTACCATCGGCTTCCAACACTGTCATCCAGGCGTCTTTCCTTAACACTGCTGTGTCCTCTGCATCTTCCTCCTCGCCCACAGTTATTTCCTCGCAGCCACCACCGAGCATTGGGACTGGGACACCGACGGTAACGCTTGTGCGGCCGCCGATCCACACAGCAGGACCCACAGTAGCTGCAGCTGGGGCAGCTACTCAGAATGGGAGCAATACTGTGATCAATTCAACCATCAGTGTGGGGAGTTTTCCTGCTGTTGCTACAGCCACTGTGGGATCTGGAGCTTCCCTCCAGACATCACTTGTGAACAGCCAGTCTGGTTCCACTGTGCCAGCAGCTCCCACCACACAAGTCATCAAATCTGAGTCTCCTAAAGCTATAGTCCAGGCAGTATCCCAACAGCAGACACTGGCTACTGTTGGCCAGCCCAGTACTACAGGGGGTAACATGATTATTGGGCAAACTATGCAAGCTGGGCTCTCCAATGTTGCTCCCAATCCTGGTGGGATACCTCCTGCAGCTCCTGGCACCCCCACGGGAATGGCTAAAGGCACTGCCAATACAGTGGCACAAAGTCTGCCAAGGACTCCAACAGCAACTACGAGCGGAATAAGAGCAACTTTGACTCCTACAGTTTTAGCACCTCGTTTGCCTCAGCCACCTCAGAACCCAACTAACATTCAGAATTTTCAGTTACCACCAGGTAAGCAGGAGGATTGAGGGATTTTACTTTGAAAGTGTATTTCTTGCAGGGAGGAAGGCGTCCAAGTAAGATTTCTTGCTGTTCAGTTGTGAGGTGTGGAAATGGCATTACCTTTAACAATGACAATTGTCTGATTTTGAGTGGTAGCATTCCACTACCTAGTTTATGAATTTGGGTGACCAGAAAGTCTTACCAGTGGTAGTAATACAAGAATAATGGTGCCTGGTATCTTTGTCAGGGTGTGAGTGTAGATGAAGCTGTAAACGGCCAAAGCCTGACCATGTTATCAAAGGAAAAGTTGCTATTTCATTTTCACATTAAGGCATTTTGACATTTAAGGTGGTTTTGTCAGTAGTTCATGTAACCTTCGCGTGCTTTTCGGTTCCTTCTCTGTCCCTGCATGCCCCCAGCACCACAGAGCACTCATGAATAGAGAAGCAGCAGATACAACAGGAGAAAACTACCTTCTTTTGCTTGAAATACCTTCAAAGTCTGACTTAAAAAGTCACAGAGTTGAAGCTTATGATCATCTTTTTAGTCACTGGAGTTCTGATACAAAAGGCAGTCTTCCTCTGTCCTTACCTCACCCTGTTGTGTCTAGGGTTGCAGCTTTTGTAGTAGCTAGTCTCATGCTTAGTGCTGAGCATCTCTGGACAAGGTATCTAGTCCTGAACTCAATGTGTGAGTAAAAAGCAGGATGAGAAGCCTTTCTGTTCTGAGAACTGTTGTGTCCCTCCTTAAATATCCTCGATTTGGAGATTTAAGGTCATATATTTGCTATTATTTTGAACTAGGCTTGTCATTATATCCAGATCTGTTTTTAACTGAAAATACTTTTGTGAACCTGCACATTGTTTCCTGCCTTTTTTAATAGTATCTAGTAATAGCTGTGTTCTTATTATTGAGTGTTTTCAGGGCAGCATACAAAGAACAACTGGTTAAATTTCACTGGTGGTACCAAGTGAAATTAGTGGTGGTTGGATCTCATTTGTTTCAATTAGTAAAAATACACCTATTGAAACTCCTGAGCCAACCTCAAAGCAATGCACCTGTCACCTGAGGTACATCACAAACTGTACGGTGTTACTCTACACCATGTTTTTGTGTAATATACTATTTATGGTATGTGATGCTACCAAGTTTGATGAAGTCTGTCAAACGTTCTGTGTCTCTAATTGGCATAAATATTCCTCACTTTTTTTCTAGAGAAGATTATTCTCTCTCTGAGTAATTTGAATGAGACATGTTGCTAATTTAACAAAAACCCAGCAGTAAAACTCAGACCTTAAAATCCCAGAGCTTGATTTGAAGCTTGTGAATTGACAGGCTGGGAAAGCCTTATTTATTTATTTACTGCCACAGTGTATCAAAGGTTTTTTTCATGTTCCAGTCTATTGCCATGTACACCTACATTTCCACTAATACTGCATTATAAACCTGATTATGGGAAAAATACCACTGTGGAGTCCAGTGGGACCTTTTTTCCAGGTAGCTGATGTTTTCCAAGTGCCAGAGCACACTGAAATGTGTTACTCTTAGAAGCAGGGTTGCCAGTTCTTGAGCATAATTGGACCATAAATTGTACCTTTGGAGGTCTCAATAGATCAAAGTAAACCAATACAGGTTCTAAACACTGGAGGGGTTTTTTTAACACTTTTCTTGTCTGTCCCACACTTTAAAAAGCATAACTTCAGGAGAATAGCATGACTCTTAAGGCAATGCACATAACTGAATGCATAGGAATTGGAACTGGGTTTTTGCATGCTAAGGCAGCCTTAATATTGGAAAGGATTTTTTTAGTGGAACAGGTCATATTTGTAATTGTGTTGGTTTGCATTTTTGTACTTTGCCAAAGTAGCCAACTTTGAAAGTGCTTTGCATAAAGCATTTCTTTCAGAACACTTAAGAACTGATGGATGTTGAGCTCTTACAAACATCTCACAGGTGCATGTGCTACTGTCAGAGGTGCTTAGCCCTTGCAACTGGTTTAATCTTTAATAGGGCCCATACACATTCAGAGTGAAAGGAGAATGGTTGGCTCTGCTTTTTGAAACTGTATTTCAAGTTACAGTGTCCTAGGCTGGATTTTTAAAGGATGTTTGCTAGTATGAGGCTGCAACTGCAGCACTTGTGTGCTGCGCATCTGCTGCATGCATCAAATTTACATCACAAGTTTACGTTTCTAAAAGTTGCTGTGTGCTCATGAGAGTTTGTGAGACTCAGGGCTTGAAACAGCCTTAGAGCCTGCACTGCACGTGTTGCTTTCCACACAAAGATTTACAAACACTTGGAAAGAAAACCTTATGGAAGGTTTGGTCAATAAGCAGCACATGGTTTATAGTTATTTTCTTACCCTGGATTACTGTTTCTAACTCCACAACACAGTTACAGTTTCACATACATGGAGAGCAGAATATAAAATACCAGTAAGTGTTATTAACCAGGGGCTTGAAAATTAGAAACCTTGAAAGGTTTCAGATGGTCTCTTAAAATGCATCTGTGGAAACCAGACTCAATCAACACTCTTTAAAATATATTACTTTTAGAATAGTGCTTTGTATTGCATCAAAGCAATTGTGCAACAAAAAATGACCCGATCAGAGCTGTTTGAGGAGCTAATGAGCTGTAGTTGTTGTGCCCTTACTGGATTCTGGCATAATGCTTCCCAAATAAACTGGAATATTCAGCGTATCTGTGCATTAAAGATGGTTTTCCGTTACTGATGTCTCTGTGGAAGACACTGTTGTGCTTACTCTTCAGGAGCCTGTGTTTGGAACTTTGTGGTCCAGTTGGATGGATCTGTGTACTGAAGGCCCAAAAATAACCTTATTTATAGCTTCTTAGCAAAGATACGAAAACGTTGTCAGATGATTTCCTAGGGGGCGGGAGCACAAGTTTCCCTTTAGACAATACTGCTTTAAAGATGCAGCATCATCTGAAACAGGGACTGAAAATAAGTTGTATGAAGTTCCAGCTACTTCAGGCAATAAGGTGAAATGTGTCCAGTAACATGGTAAGAGGTAGGAAAATTGGTGAGTTTGTTAAAGCATGAAGTTAGTGTTCTGCTGTTACAGGTGCTCAGGAAAGTCTGCAGAAAAGCATAACATGCCCTGAGATGAATCTTTTGCGGTGTGAGAGTTCATGAAGTGTTTAGAGGCAGTCACTGAC
The DNA here is from genome assembly GCA_002631895.1 of Agapornis roseicollis. Lineage (NCBI taxonomy): Eukaryota > Metazoa > Chordata > Aves > Psittaciformes > Psittacidae > Agapornis > Agapornis roseicollis. The sequence goes on from NDXB01018012.1 coordinate 50,119, forward strand.
ACATGGTAAAATCATCTTGTAAAAGGACAAACCTGTGTACTTCAGAATCACTCTTCAACATCTTCTGTTCCCCAGCAATGCTATAATACAGTTTCAAAACCAGTGTCTGTGAGCTTGTACTTCCTTTATCAGTATTGGCAACGTAAAAGTTCAAATCTTTGCTTTCTCTTCTTGCAGATGCTTTCTGTTGTTACTCTGTTCTGCTTTATTTTTATGTACAAGCATCTTGTCATGAGCAGGTGCCTGCTTAAGGAAGAGAGCAGACTGGAGGGAGTGCTGTAGGTGTGCAGTGCGAACAATAGAGTGGGTAGGTCTGGGCAGTGAAACTGAAATGTAGAAACCTTCACTTCACTGCCTCTCTTTTACCTTCACTGGGAGTTTCTAGTGCTTACAAAGATTTGCCAGCTTGATGCTAAAGGCTTTTTTTTTTCCTGAAGAAACAAGATTCTGTGACTCTCGGTCTGTTTGGAGGTAGCAGATAGGACAGGTTGTCTGTGGGGTTTATGTGTTTCTTTTACTTCTATGATTGACCACTGTTCTTGTGAGCAGTAATGTGGTTGTGCAGCTGTAGTAGAACTCCTATTGCAGATTCATTTTGCTTTGTATCTAATAATACAACTTCTTCATTACTTTCACAAAACTCAGTTGGATCTGCCAGTAGCTAATGCTAGAGGATGAGACTAGACTGCATTATTACTTTTTTTTCTGGAGGGCATCTCATGTGCCATTTCTGTGGTGACTACAGGATGTTCCACTCTTGGCTCTGAAACCCGTGGGGATCCTCTAAAGATGTTCCAGAGTTCAGAACAGGCCTAATGCAAGTGACCTCTCCAGTAGGTTTAAACTTACTGTTGGTGCTTTCTGGAAGCAAAGGGTACCTGGGAGAACACTGGTGCTGTAATCCACTGGTGTGGACATGTATCTGTTTTCATGGTCAAGGTTTTGTTCATGGCTTTAGATGCTGCAAACTTCACTTGCTGTTGAATGGAAGCTTAACTTCTGTAGAAGCTGTTGATTTTTAGCTGGTGCTACCTATCCAAGAAGGATTCTTAACTTAAGCTTTGGTTATAGTGGCTTTAAGATGAGGAAACTACCTAAGCACATACTGCTTTTACAGCATGGGTTCCGGTCCTTTTCACATGAGCATCATACTTCTTGAAGCTGGGGTCACTGAAAGATAACGTCTGCAGGAGCAGTTCAGTTTCCTTCAGTGAGGAGCTGGGCTGCAGTGTTTTTTGGGTTACTTTATGCTTGAAATATGTATCCAGAAATGCCTAAAGTAACTGGGAATATAAGCAGAAGAGGAAATCTACAGAGCTCTGTAATGTAAGAGATACAGAAAGAGACAGAAGAAATACTATGAAGTAGTGGAATGTAGTTATTTCTATTTCTCACTGACTGGTAAGCGAGTTCAAACACATCCTGATTATAGTTTTCCTGTATGTATCCTGTATGTGCTGCCAATATTATGCCTGTTAACCGTGTTGGCATGGCTCTATTTGGTTAAAAATATCTGTATTGCACAGTGATAACAGAAACTTCTTACAGGACTTATGTTTTACATTCAAAGGATTTTGCAAAACTTAATCCGTGTAACATGCCTGTGTGGTTGGTAAATAAAGTAGTATGAACTCTGCTTTAGAGCTGGGGGAAAGAGCAAGTTAGAGAAGTTCTGACTTGCCCAAGGCCATGAGGGAACGGATATTTTGCCAAGAGTAGAGCTTGGGAGCCCTATACTTGGCGCATAAAGTGGTATCTCTCTGTCTGAAAGATAACTGTGGATCTCCTCTGCACAGCTCTTCTGGGTGAGGGGTGGATTTCGTGTTCAAATCGTGCATCAGCAAAAGGAACATTCTGCTTTATTTGAAATCTGCTACCTCATATCTGCCATATGTCACCGGAGTGAAAGTTGTGTTTGTTCTCACTGTAGCTTTCGTGACTGAGGAATCCTGCATGCTTGACTTTGTACTCCAGAGGACTTCAGACTGGAGATATGCAATAGGATTTTGTTGCTGTTAAAATGAGTGTCATGAGATGTTTCGCGCATCTGAGAAGAGTGTCTCTTCAAGTGATGGAAATATAATAGTGATTCTGTTAAGCTATGAAAGCTATTAGCTTTGGCTACATATTGTTCAGTTCTGCTATGGAAAGTACCTTTGGAAGAGCATGTATGGAGTCCTTTCATATACCTATCTACATATAGTCTTTGTGGGTTTTTTGGGTATCACTAGGCTTATGATCAAGGTTGTTGGTCCATGACCACTGTGAGTGCTTTCTTTTGAGCCATTCTGCACTCTGCTACTCTAGAAGTTCCGTGGTGTTTTGATGGTCAGTGAGCTAAATGAGTTTTCCAGCTCTGGAAATCTATGTGGGTTATTTCTAAAATGCAGCGTCATGGTTTGAGAACTACAAATTTGGTGGCCTTGAATCACTTACTAAGACAGGATGCTGCGGCAAAGTTAGAAGTCTGAAAACGCAATGCTTTAGGGTACTGATAAGACACAATTCCGTTGGTTTCACAAACTCTCCTCAAATGAGATTTCTTGGTGTAGGAAAACTCTTACTATTATTTGTCTTCTCTGTTTGGGGAAACGACATGTAACTAGAATCCTAAAAAGAGGGAATGTATGAAGTTGTTCAGGAGCATAGTTGAAAATACTGATGCTAATCTAACTGAGGTTTAGCAAAGCGAAGGTGCTGGCTTGGGGAAAGCTTGATTTCTGGCTCTCTGTTCTCAACAAGAGAGTGATCAAATATGAAGAGTCTACTTAGTAAGAGCACAACACGGTAAATGGTTTTGGGGTTTTTTTTATGACTATGTTCAGTTTTTCTCAGAAATACCTGAAATCACCTTTTTAACCTGAAAATGAGTTATCTTGTCAGGATTGTTCACTGCGTATGAGTCCTTATAACTCCACTTATCTGTCTGAATCTGCTCTCTGATGGTGAAAAGAAGGCTTTTGCCAGTTGAAAGACAGTAAGCGTTAGCAAGATTAACTTTCTTATCTCAGGCATATGATCTCCTGTGAAAGATTTGAAAAGGTAGGAGCATTAAAAAAAGTTCTGAAAATTGTGTTTCTTACAGCTGAAGACAATGATAGGGATTTTTGATCATATTTGGGAAGCAGTTATCTGTTATGTAAAGCTGTATGTGAAGGAAGGCCAAACTCCAGAGTGAGTATGTGGTGCTTGCAAGTTACATGGGGTTTTTCAATGTGCATGGCCATGTGGATGTTTCTGTGTACAAATAAATATGTGATCCATGAACATGGATAAGTTTCCTGGTGCCATTCTGGGACTGAAGCCTCAGTAGGTCTTGATCCCTTTGGTGGATTGCACACGGTTGGTTAACTGAGACAGTGGCTGTGGGCGTACTTGAGCTTTGGTTTTGTGCTGTTATAATTCATTAATGCATTAACTTGAATTTGTTTTTAAGCTAATGAAGGTCGTGCTTAAATGCAGGAAGTTGTGTGTTTATAATCATACAGGTTTCTTGAAAGTTGCAAAACCTTTCTTGTCTGGGTAGTTTTTGCTGGATCAGCCCTCTTGCATGCTGCTTCCTTGTGAGAGAAGGAAAGCAGCTTATACAATAAGTATCTCTTACAACTATATAGTTGCATCAGCACTGGTGATTGTACCACTAAATTATTGTGGCAAAATGGTCCCATTTCTGGCTCGAATATTGCGAGAAGCATAAAAACTGTACACAGACCAGGCTGTGATTAAGGGGGCTTTAAATACAGAATATTTTTTGGTGCAAAACCCAAAACTTTGGTTATCATCACTATATAATGGTATAAATTAACAATAATTGAGAAAGAGGGGATAGTTATAAAGAGTTGGTACAGCCGTGTTCTCTTTGTGCAGGAAGAGCTGTTCAGCACTTCAGTAGAGCTATCTAAGGGCGTTGCACAAATGTGGATCATCTTTGCCTCTGTAACTGTTGTCAGGCTGGAAATAACATGTTAAAAAGATGAGTTTCTGCATTTTTATTACCAATGGTCGGAAAGTTACACTTTGAACATAAAAGGCTGATTCTCAGCAAAGTGCATAAATAAGCTGTAAATCCTTTCACCCAGGGACAGTGCTTTTACTGGGTATTTATACAGGATTTAGTGCAAGGTTTGACTCTGTTGCCAAGCTTTTTCTGTGGGGTTTTGAAAAGAATATTGATAAAAATTGGATAACTTATTGTCAGTGAAGAACTCTAAATTTGAACACTTTGTATCTTCTAATTTTGATGCCTTTTTCCTTAAAATGCATTACTAAAATATTGATATGTTCTAACTAGTGCCTAGATAAGTAGTAACGTAAACCTCACCTTGATATGCAGTGTTATTTTACATGGCTAGCACATTCTCAGGTTTGTATTGAATCAAGCAAGGCTCAAGTAAAAATGATCTAACTTACCATTGTAACTTGATTAATATATACTTCAGAGAGTAGCTGAACTACTCAAAGCCATCAGAGTGCTTTAGTTCAGAATAAACCACATGCTGGATAAACCGTGTAACAGCTAGTGCAGATTCAGTTGGAAAAAGCATGCTCTAGATATCGGAGTATAAACAAAACCTAAGCAATGAGGTGTGGTGAGTACTCTGGTCTGTTTTAATGCTTTGAGGGGGCAGCGAGGCTGCACTGGGCTGTCTTCACACCTTTCCTCAGTTTATTAATCAAGTATTTCTGTAAGGGAGGATGGGATTTAGTGCCTCTCTCAGGACGTAATAACATCAGGTGCGTTCGGCAGAAGTGGTGGTGTGGCGAGTGGGACCAGTTGTACTCACATGAGTCAGAAGTACCAACTCCGAGGAGTAGCGCTGTGGAATTGCAGCACCTCTGGCAAACAAGTCAATGGCAGTGACCAAAGAGTTTGCTGAGGGATCAGTGGAGGAGGTCAGAAGAAGAGATACGGAGTAGGAAGGCTGAACTGTGCAGAAGTCTGTAAAAAAGACATGAGGAGCTTTCAGTTGTTAATGAACATGCATGCAGTCAGGTTTGCAGTAGTATTAAGGGTGGAGTGGAATAAGAAACAAGTGATCATACCTTGAACTTCAGTGTCCTTTCATTCTTCCTTTCTTCCAGTGTATCATTTGGTTTTCTTTATTCCCCTTGCCTTGTGGAGGAAGGGGAGAGAAGGCACTAATTATTTATAAGTGTTAGTCATAGCCAGTCATTAAGCTTAGTCATTACTCAGGATTGTGCATTTGATGGTTTGTAAAAATCAAAACAAGACTTGAATTGCTGAATTCGAGCTTACAGGTGTGAAAATACTTTTATTTCTGTGTTCAGACTCACTGGCAAAGCAGTGCTATTTAATCAGTGTTGCTATAAGCCAAATTACATGTAATATCATGTCCATGTTGATAGTTTGTGTTTGAACTCAAGGCCGTGGTGTTCGATGTATCCTTAAAGCAGAGAAACTTCTAAATCAGCAGTGAGAGTGATAAAACCACAGTCTGTTTCTGGAGAGGAGGATGCGAAAGGAAGATTTCCACTGATGCTGCTTTGGGTACCCGTCACTAAGTGGGACTGTGACATTTGGTCTCCACAGCTCCAGGTGAAAAGATGGCATCAGCAAAGGGTTTTGTCCCTGCCAAAATTACAAAGGGTGTATACCTAGAGTAGGGCATTCACAGTGGGAACTAGTTAAAGAAATGCATTTTTTAAGGGAGTTTTTGTGTACTTTCCTATTTTAGGGTGCTGGTTTTTGAAGGAAGATAATGTGGATTTAATGCATTACTCCTCATTAAGTATTGTGTGCAGACTGTCATAAAAGCAGAGTAGCTTGCCCATTCCCGTTTCTTCAGGTGCTTGAACAGCACTAATGTTGGTATACCTTAGTACAGACAAACTGTTTGCCAGAAATGAAGACTAGTTGAGTTTTAAAATCTCTTATTTAGAATAACAGATCAAAAGAATTAGTGACATTTTATGTCTTCCATTCTCAAAACCAAAGCTGATTTTGCTATAACTGCGTTGTTTGATGTAAGCATATTGACTTTAATGGTAGAGCTGAATCTGAATCACTTTGAGATCAATAACTAAGGTTTAGCTCTTGATAGCGTTTTTCTTAGTTCTTTCTGCAGCAGACCAAAGAGAGCTTTGTGTGGTGACTGGGTTCCAGTTTGACAGAGCACGCTAGTGTTTTGGCTTTGTATGCTTGACTAGCAAGGAATGTTAACACACACTTTCAAGGAATCCAGCTTTCCAGAAAAGTCAGAATGGTTTCAGGTCACATTGTTGGTGAAGTGTTTATCAATTGTTGCCATATAAAATGACATGTTTCCCAGAGCACTTCTTACACACCTTTTCAATGAGCAGGTAAGATTTTTTCCGTATGGGATCAGTTAAAACCAGCGGCTTTTTGGCACTCCAGCACAACATTGTTCCTTTAACTATATTCTTAAAAACCTTGTGAAGGAATACTTTACCAGTGATTCACTTCTTCGCTTTTTATACAGTATAGTTGAGTTCTGTAGTTTGAAACGGAATTATTGCATAGTAAGAGTAAGCAAAAGCTTAATGAAGCTTTCAGTTTCTTGGACTCCTTAGGAGATAAAAAACAAAGGCAGTTTCCATAATGTGAAGTTGTGTGTTTGGTCTGTACAAAATACATTTGCTGCAGTCGGGATTCTTGATGATTCTGGGGACTTATCTTTCATCTGTGCTCACAATAATCATAAATCAGCTGTTCAAGAATTAGTGTTTCACATTCCATAACTGTTAGTTGTGATCTGCGTGTGCAGATCAGGCATGTGGAGAGAGTGAGGACAGGCAAAGGGAGTGCTGTAGTAAACTAATGCTGTACCAAAACTTTTAGGCATTGTATCTGGGTAATACTTGGTTTTATTCCAGAGTGACACGCTTTGGAATGTGTAAGGACTGATGTACTTTTGCAGCTCTGTAGTAAGTTCTTGTCCAAAACTCTGTGCTGCACCAGTCTTCGCTATGGTGTAACATGTAGTGCCTATCTGGAGAGTCTCCAAGTGGTTTTTACTGGAGATGCTCTGAAGCAACACCTGACAGTCATGTTTTTTCATGCCAAGTTTAGCTCACCCTAAGCTCAGCAGGTGCTGAATGTTCAGCAGGCACCTGTGAGATGTGTTGGGCATAGTGAGCACTGTGTGCTCTCAGTACCAATGTGTGCAAATCCTTCTGTTCCTTGCTTTAGGGTGTCCGTTGCTCTGAAACAAGATGTGAGGGAATCTGGCACAGTGCCTTAGGTCACTCCAGGGTGCTGGACAGCTCTACAGCTGCTGCCAGGTTTAGGGCCTGTAGACCTGCAACTTGGCATGGAACATATCTGCTGTTCATGTTTGCACAGGCTGACCTCACCAGCAGGACAGGCACTTCTGGAGCAGGTGAAGTCGTGCATAGTCATGGACTCATTTTCAGCTAGTTGGTGTGTAGGAGCTGATGCCTGAACTATGTAGACTTCTCTGTTAAGTGCTAAGGTTATTCTTGTTGAGCTATGACACCTTTGTAGGAGTCACAAACAAAACGCATTTGCTTATAAAACTCAAGAGCCAGGATCACTGACAGTGTCAAAGACTTTGGTAAGAAAGTTCAAGTAAATGTATTTTGGGGTTTTTGTCTGGATTTGTTGTGCAGCACACATCACCGAGGGTTCTAAGCACCCAAACTTAGTGCATCTGACTTGGTGGTGCAAGTCTCTCATCAGGTACAAAGTAATGTCTTCAGTAACATATAATCCGCAGTTTTGTTACTTAAAGTTCTGTGTTGTTTCTCTTGAGTTGTAACTGTTTCTGATGAGATGATGTACAGGTTGTCCTACATGCTGCTAGATATGTCTGCTGGTTTGTTACAGGTGCTGCTCTTTGACCTAAGTGATTCTAAATCTGCTAAAAGCAAGATTCCCTGTACTGCCCAAATTTTTGTGGAGCTGCAGTGGACTGGTACTTTGACAGGTTCTTCCTTTTCCTTCCAATAGAGTGAGAACCAGGCAGGTCAGTTATCAGATGAGGAGGAATGGTGACTGTTGGACCAGGTTATCATTCCCTTTTCTGCAGTAAGGGACACTATCATATCCATCATTTCTGCTGAGAGTTGTTCCTGTGCTTTGGATAGGCAGTTATCCTTTTCTCTAGCTGTCTCTATAGCTTTTCTGTATTGGCAACATCTTAGAAACTTTGTCCTTTTATAAAGGTTTTGTCATTCCATCATCTCTGTAGAGCCTGATCCACCCATCTACAGAGCATTGACTCATCCTTTTTGCTTTATCTGGCTTTTGTGGTGTATATGATATCAACTTGCATAACCTTACACACACTTGCTTTCCTTTTTGTGGCAACGGAATCTCTTCTGACGATACAGAAGGGATATTATTGTAAAGCTTTCTTCTGCTAATATGGCACAGCAGCTCATGATTGCTGTCAGGGTTTTTGTCATGTCAGATGTTTGCAGCATCTTGCCACAGATGAATATATGCTTGAGAGCTTGAGGCAGAAGAGCTTTGACGTTAAGATAACCTCTTAGTGAACTTCCCTGGAAAATCTAGTTAGGGTTTGAACATTTGTCAGATGTCGGTGGATTCTCTGATCAATAACTCTCTTTTCTAGAGATGTTTGTAAGGACTTTGATGTCCTACACCTGAAGCATCAATCCTTTAGTTATTCTTTCAGGTTTGGGCATTTTTTCTGAACATGTGTGTATGTTGAAGGTGATTCTTTGCTGCCAAACAGTTCTTTCTGACCCTGACTGGTTTTTCTCTGGAAATGAAGTCCAGTTGCTTCTTTACTTTAAGAAGAAAATTCCCTATGGAGACTGGAACAGGGATTCTCCATGTGGTTTCAGGGTCATACATTCATTAAGTCTTCTGTCATATCCCAGCTGCTAAAAAAGAGGACTTATTAAAAATCTAGGTTCTGTAGTAGAATTTCTGTGGGTTAGACCTTGAGCTACAGGGTGGGTAATGAACAGAATGTGTAAGCTTGAGCTTTCTGGTCTTCAGTATCTGTATAAGAGAGATGTTGTCACTTGTGACTGGGTAGGACACTGTTTTGTACTCCACAGATGCAAGAGTTCCAGGTCAGGTTGAACAGAGCCTTGGGTGGCACGGTTTAGTGGGAGGTGTCCCTGTTTATGGCAGGGGGGTTGGAACTGGATGATCTTAAGGTCCTTTCCAACCCAGACCATTCTATGATTCTTTTTTATGGTCCTTATAGATGGAAGGACCATAAAACCTTGGTCCTTGCTAACAGTAGATGAAGCCTTCCAGTGTGCGTCACCTATTGTATGAATCAAGTCCCTGAGAAATGGAGCAATTGTTACGAGAGAGGGTGACATGTTGATATGTTGCCGTTTGAGTGGCTTCCCACTATGTGTGCTTGTCAGGGGTGACAAGTGGCTGGCCTCTGTATTCCCTCAGAACAGTAATCTGAAGAAGTCTGCTGTATCTGTAGAAAGCTTTAACTCTGTCATCAGGGTGTCCAGCCCTAGAAATATTATTAATCTTGGTTTGCCATCAAAACCAGGTAACGAAACAGGGCGCTTTTGGGTTTCTGTAGCAAGAAAACTGCATGTCTCAGGAGTTACAAAGATAATCAGAATGCTCTGCAAAGACTACAAAATGCTATTTTATTCTTCTTTTATTATTCTGATAATTCTGTTTTTCTCTAGTCTTTGCTAAGCCAAGAAAAAAGGAAAAGGAAAACAGAAAAAAGCCTGGGTTTTGTTCTCTGACATGTCATATGGCCAGAGCTCTTCACTTGTTATACCAGAGCATGATTTTACAAGTTTTGTTAACCAAAAAACCCCAATCAACCGACAAACAAAAACCCCAACCCAAAGCACAGCACTTTGTAAATGGAAATGCCCTTAGCAAATGGAAATACAAACATCAAGAGGCAAAGACGACACAACGTAGCATCAGGCAGCTGCATCGTGTAATAATGAACTTTTCCATCCAGGCACTCTAAAACAGGAGAGATCCGGGAAGGTCTCCACAGCATGAACACATGAGACAACTGTACAAGTCTTTTTGGGATGAGGAGCAGTCCAACTCAGTTTTGTTAGTCCTGCATTTGGAGCTGTGATGGATCATTTAATTCAAGCTACAATATGAATCTTTCTGGATTCTCTTAAGCCTCTAACAAAAATGATAATTAATTTTAATAGGTTTTTTAACTTATTAAAGAGACTTGGAAAGAATGCTTGAATGTTTACATTTTTAGTAGTGAATTTGATTTTAGAGTACATGAGATCAGACCTTCTAGGAAAAAGAAGGCAGAGATATAAAATGGCCAAGTTTTAGTGTCACCTTTTGTTAATGAATGTTCCAGTGATCCTTAATAGCTGTTTGGTCTCAAATAGCAATTTGTCAGTGTCTGGAACAAAAACCTGGACGGTAAACTTGAAACAGAAAGGTATTTCTTATCCTTATTTTAAACGCAGCAGCATATTTGATTAGAGAAGTGAGATACCTTGGTACAATTCTAGCTGCCTTCTGGTACCTTGTAGTCACGTCTGATCTGGTTCATAGAGCATTTGCATTCTTCTGCATTGGATTTTGAGGTTATGATGCTCTATTTAAATATTGAAAATACAAGGTTTTGATCATAAGAGAAATAATTGGTTGGGTTTTCTTTACATATAAGGCTGTCAGTCCCTCCTTTTTTCCATTGCAGTGAATGAATTAACTGAGAGATGGATGATATATGTATGGAGAGAGGAGGCTGTTACAGTCCTACATGGACTTTGTTTAGAAGTGGGAAATAAGTGGGACTTCTGTTTTAATTCTTAATCAGGTGAGCTCCACTGAGTCTGAACTTCACTAAAAATCCACTTAATGCTAGCTTGGGTGTAGTTTTGGGTTAGATAGGTTCTTTTTTAGCTAATTGGGTTAGAAAAGAGTCTGTAGTTGGGTTGGGGAGGAAGAAGCTGAGAGAGAAGCTCCATTTCCATTATTAAAGACCTCTCAGCAAGGCTGGAGAGGTGTAAAGTATGGAGTCAAAATTGCCTGCCTGCCGGTGAACTGCACTGGAATTTCAGTCACAAACTTCATGATCTTTTTTACACCTTTCCTGAAATCCCCCATATATTAACGAGGTAGAATTTCAGGCAGGTAAAACATTAGGTTTGTGCAAGACTAGTCTGCTGTTTCTTTATGTCTTTCTGTTTGTATGTAGCCCATTAAATGTGCCCAGCAATTTGTATCAGTGGTAGACCCTAACTTAAAGACATATTTGAAACTGTTTAAAGTGATAATAACACTGTATCAAATATGTAGGCACTATAAAAGAGCTACTTAAATAGGGACACATGTGAATGTAGCTTTGGAAGAATTACTTCTTTATTATGACTTTGGTACTTGGGAAGGATCCGGCTTCCCAGGGTAACAAATCTCCCAGGTTAGTGCTCGGAGTCAGGGTTTGAATTACAAATGATTGTTTTGTCTGGCTGGTGCCAAAAATTGAACTTTCTTGGTATGTTTTCTAAAGCTCACATTAATATGCTTTTCAGCTGTCTGTTCCAGCAGTTGTGCTATGTTAATGTGTAGGCATGTTCTAATTTTGCATGTAGCTCGGGGAGAATGTTTCATTGTTCAGGCATTGTGCTTGCACTCCAGGGGTAGTCAACCTGCACTCTGTGGTTATAACCATTCTTTTTTCCCTGTTCCCATTCATGTTTTGGCAAGCAAAACAACATGCTGACAGTAGTGGTGTCCCAAGGGGTGTTTGTGCTGTTGCAGGTCTCTGACATGAAGTGTGGACCCGTTCTTGCGCCTGATGCTTGTATTGAGCTGGAGACTGAACAGGTAGCGTAGAGCTGTGTGCCAGTGCCTGATGCTATAAAGGTTCCCATACCCAAGTAAGCTGCTTTGGGTTGGTTCTTTCAGGTAACTTTGGTTACTTTTGCACTGAGAGAGAAGTTGAAGAACCAAACACTCCCCTGTCCCCAAATCCCAAACTAGAATTAGCGTCACTTCTGGAAAGAAGAAAAGTCTATGACTCATTGAAGAATTGGGATGGTACCTTAGCCCTAGAATATCCTCAGGAGCCCCCAAAATGGTGAACTTTAAGGGAAAAGTTTCTTATTGGATGTCAGTATAATTCCATGATGTTTAAGGGCTTCTGAAAGCACAAGCATGTACAGAGGCATTGGGCCTTTTCAGTTGCTAGGAATGATATGGTAATCAACAAGCCTTAATATGTGACACAAGCTTGAAACCAGCTCCTCTAATCAGACTTCCACTGTACGGATATTTTCAGTTATAATGATATTGAAGATTTCCACTGATTCAGTGTTTAACCTCTTCAGCTGATTATTCTGAGGGATGACAAAGATGGGTAACATGAGTTCATTTCCCAAGATTTTATGTTTGCACATTGGAAGAAGATGCCAAGTTGTGTTTGTGCAGGAATGAGTTGGATGTAGTAGCAGTCACTTTCTAGTCCTTAAACTGAGACTTCTGAAGTCTTAAAATTTATCTGCTTTGGGGCAGTAGCCCCCTCCCCATGGTGTGAAGCTGATAGTGAGAAAGTAGTGATGGTTCTGATGAGCAGCTGACAGAATCAAGCTCTGTATTCACTATTGATGTATGGTGTATGTCTCTACTGTTTTAATGAAAATGCTTCTCCCTCTGTGACTTACAGGAGAAAAAACCTTTGTGGAATGGTTTGGAAAAGAGCTTTTTCTGCACTTGACAGCTAAACCAAGGGTATTTATTTCTACAGTCTGCAGGATTATAAATAAGCTTTCCCCACTCCTCCTATCCTACAGAAAACCAGATTGAGAATATTTGTTTCTAGATATAACTGTTGCCCATAGCACATCACGGTCCCACCTTAACACTTCTAAATAAATCCCAATGGAAAGTCACGGGTGTGACATAAACTACTTCAATGTCTTTGTGTGACTGCTTCATTAGGAGAGGTAATGTAGAGATTGTAAGGAAGAAATTAGGGATGAATCAACTAATGTAATCTCATTTTCTTTGGAACTCGTTTGTGTAGAAAGCAGTATGTGAATTCTTGCAGTTTAATGCTAGTGTTCAAACAGTCCAAGAAGACTGTTGAAGGCATCATCTGTAAATGTCTCGGCTCTTCATCTGAAAAGGAAAGCAAACGCAGTCTTGATTCTTTTGTAGTCGTGCTCTGAGATACCGTAGAACAGATCTCCAGGTATTGCTGGGGCTTTTTATGCACTGAATAACACTTAAGAAAATCTATCTAGTTCCAGTAGTGCCTCTTGATTTTTCCATGGTGAAGTTTCCTCCTGTAGTTTGTTGCTCAGAAAGGCGAATTTTGAGTGCTCAGTTAGTTTCCTTAGTGGCTTTTTCAGAGCTGATGAGGTCCTGTGTCTCTCATGGACTCACTGAGGCGTGCTGGATGAAAACACATCATGTGCCTTCAAGAAAGAGAGGCTATCATCTGAAAATCTGCCTGTTAAAATCAGCTTCTCTATAGCTACCCAGTGGGGTTAAATGTATTGATCTGAGTGACTGAGCAGGGAATGAGTGCCTCGTTTCCCTCCCCATTTTATTTTTCTTTTGGGGTGTAACATGGCATGATGCAGCCTGTTGCGGATGCACATGAGAGAGATTATGATTTTATAGCCACTTTCATTACTAGATTTGTTATGGGAAATTAATTTAGAACTTAGACAATTGTGTTCCTGTTTATGGGGAAGCCTATGTTTGATTATATCCTCCCTTTACAGACAGACTAATGGGCATCTTGCCTAATGGCAAGACTTTCCTCTATTTGTAGTGTTTCATAAACCAAGTTACTTAGTAAAGAGCAGGTAGGATTTTTGCATGGTTGCTAAGCTTAACTTTTAGTCATATGGAATTTTTTGGTTGGGGTGAATCCAACTCATTATATATTCTGATGTGCACCATGGTGAGATAGAGTATCTCTGTAATTAAGCTATTCTACATATAATATGATGATGCAGCTGGGTATTTTGCTTTTATTCTAAATCCCTGTTATTAGCTGTGTAGTCCTTTAACGCTTTATCAGTTCCATATGTATCCAACTTGGATAAAAAAAGCTGCAAAAAGATGGTTTTCATATTTGAGAAGGATGTGTGTTTCTTGACCAGTTTCTTTATCGACAGGCATGGTCCTTGTGCGTAGTGAGAACGGGCAGTTGCTGATGATCCCTCAACAAGCCTTGGCACAGATGCAAGCACAGGCGCATGCCCAATCTCAGCCTCAAAATACTATGACTCCTCGTCCTGCTACACCTACCAGTGCTCCTCCAGTGCAAATATCCACAGTGCAGGTCAGTGCAGTCATTTGTAGTGTTAAGAATGGTAAGGTTTTTGTTCCTGTGACAAATACAGCAGAAAGGAAGACAAGATGTTAGTGATTTGAAGAGACCATTGATCAAACTGGTGCTATCCAGGCTTTTCCACATGGCATAAGCATTGCATTTTGCTCCTATTTCTGTTACAGTTTGTCTGTTATTCATCAAAACTGTTCCTACCTAGCTGAATTGCATTAAGTTTAAAACCACTTGATACAAAGACTGTTCAAGACCATATATGGTTAACGTGTACAACTCTTTTCCCCAAAGAATCATTATTCTTTATAAGACTATAAAAGAAAATAGGGGATATAGGTAAATGTACACTGAGATCATCACAATTGCATCAAGTTCAGGACTAAAAATCCTCTGTTTTATAGTGGTCCAGATGTGTTCTTTTGTATCTGTAATATTGGCAACTAGCCAGAGACAAAATGCTAGATAAGGTAGATTAGACTTAAATATAGGAACTAATGTGTTTGGCTTTTTTATCTGTTCTCCAGGCTCCAGGGACGCCGATTATTGCACGACAAGTGACACCAACTACCATTATCAAGCAAGTGTCTCAGGCTCAAACAACAGTGCAACCCACAACAACGCTACAGCGTCCTCCGGTTGTGCAAGTGAGTTTGTAGAGGCGTAATGTGTCCACGAGAGACCTCAGTTGTTAAGATTAGCTGAAAACCTGCTTGAGACTGCCAGAAATACAATTGCTAAGTGCACGGAGCAAGTATCTTCTGGCCTACCCTTTCTAAAACATTTGCAGATCTCAATTTACTGTATCTTTTAGATATACGATCATTTTTATTACTACCATTTATTATTTCATACTATACCTGTGTGCATACATATTTGAAGATGTCCTCTTATTATTTCTTATAATCACAAAAATGACTAAAATAAAATAACTTTATGCTTTCTGCCTCAAGAAAGTGACACTGATTCCCTATAGTCCTCTGAATTGTGCAGCAAAATGTACAGTTACAAAGTAGAGCGCACTGGTAGCCACAAGTGGAGCAAGTTTAAAACAGCGTGGAAGTGTGAAATTCTCCACATGGCTTCCAGGCAACAGTGATAGGATGTGATTGCTGTCGCCTAATTGGTTTCATTGTGCTTTCTTCATCCTTTGAGTAGACAGGATTAGAGAGTTTTAATTTAAAACATGCAGGTTTTGCTGTGCATCCAGTTTAACCCTTTTCCCCTCAGAGAGCCTTTGCCTATACCAGCGATCTTTCTAGATTTAGGAGTTCATTTACCTGAGTTGTCTTAATTTGCACTGCTGTTATACTGGAGAAAAGGAAATCATTCCATCTGCATATTTTGTGCTGTAATGAGCACACCATGGGCTTCATTTATCCTGATTTCAGAAAATGAGACAAATCAAGTCCTTGCTTCCTTTTCTGCCTCCCAAAATACCAACACAAGTTTGCTTTGGCAGCGCTGCAGCCTCTTTTCTTGTGCACCTTTATGGAAAGAGCATGTTTACAAATGAGTTGTTAAAATTCTGAGTTAACTTTAGCTTGCTGAGAATCACTGCCCCTCTGGTAGGGTTGTCATTAGCGATTAGACTGTGGTGATGTCCATGAATGAACTGTGTGCATGGAAAAGCTTTTGGTTGGAGTGTTGATTCTTTAAAAGTGCTATTCCTACTTGGAATTACAGATCTGTGTACAAAAGCAGGAAAGCATTTTGTCCCATTGTTCATGAAAAAGATCTTGGTAAGACCTGAGCTGCTGCATCTCTTGGGCTCTTACAGAAATTCCTCCCTTTGGCGTGTAAGGAAACAGGTTAAAAACAAAGCTATTGCATTCACAGAAACTTAGTGCTCGTTTTAATTGTTTGAAACCACAGTGTGTGAGGGTATGTTCATGGTACTGCTTTGCCATTTTACTCAATAACCAAAAATCGTGGAGCTCTTAATCAACTTTCAGGATTTCAGTTTCACTGTGTAGTGTTTTGTGCCATCTGGTGGCTCTTTCTTTCCACTGCAAGATGAGTAACTTCTTTTTATAGCAGCTGTGAAAGGTCTTCTACTGTCCTGTGGCTCAGTTTTCTGTTTGATGGCTCAGGAAAACAGCGTTTGGTGTGTTCCACATAAAAGATTGTTATGTTTGTATCCTCTGCAGCCTCAGATTGTTCTGGGTGGTACTGCACAAACAACTACGTTGGGGACAGCAACAGCTGTACAAACTGCAACTCCTCAGAGAACTGTGCAAGGAACGACGGCGACCTCCACTGCGGCCACAGTAAGATACTGAGTGCATTTGGGATCCTCCTTTGTTCATTCTCATGCACATATGCGCATGTGCCATTTGTAAAATACATGGTGTGTCCTGGCTTCGTTAAGAATCATAATTTTCTTAAGTTTTGATAACAAAAAAATACACAATGCACGTATATATGAAGCAAAATGATAATTTCAGTCTGATTTTGTCTGAAGTTGTGGGGGACACAAATCTATAAATAATACTCTGCAGTTATGAACTAGAGAAGGACTTTATTTCTCAGAGTACGTAGTCAGATCAGGGGTTATAAAGCGTTTCTCTTCCCTTCTCTGACTGTTTCCTTTTCCTCCTGTAATAGGAAACCATGGAAAATGTGAAGAAATGTAAAAACTTTCTGTCCACGTTAATAAAACTGGCCTCATCTGGAAAACAGTCTTCGGAGACTGCAGCTAACGTGAAAGAATTGGTACAGAACCTGCTGGTAAGGAAAGTTCTTTAGAAGCTGAAAGAAACAATATCTGGGAGAAATCAGGTTGAAACTTTGCTGCTTCTGAATTAAAATATATGCATGGGTTTTCCTTTAAGCTTGTAAATGACGCATTACTGCTCATATTAATGCGTGAGAATGTGATTTGAATTGTAGTGTGGGTAATGTAAATGGTATAATGCAGTAGCTGAGTGTAGGAAGTCACAAGCTTGTGCAAAAATGTAGTATTATCTGAAGCTAATGTAAAAGCTTGACATAATTAATATTTATAGAATGAGTACTAGTGTAGCTTAGCCTAGTTGTTAGCAACCTTTAAGTCAAAGTAGATCTGTGTGTTCCAGATGTGACAACCTCTGGTTATCATGTAAAACAAGACCAACATTTGAAGTCTATCTTCCCATCAAGGATATACATTTGGTTTTGTGAGAGACATCTTTTTGTGGGAGATGAGGCTGGTTTGTGCCTGGTGTGCACACTTTAGCCATTTGAAATAGAAAAGCTACAGTACATCTGGAAAAGAGAACATCAAAGATGGGGTTGCAGACAGCAATTGCTGGCTGACTGCAGGTCACTTGAAGTATTCCTGCAGGTTCCACCTGGCTTTTGATCTATGGATAGGACATTCCTGTAATCGTGACAACTGAAGATGTTTCTTAAAATTGACTGGAAGACAGGAAGGAGAAAAGGGAAGATGGGACTGTAGGTCTTACTGGTTGAAATTTGTAGTAAAATTAGTTACTACCATAAAGCTTTTGTCCCTCACTGGTTTTAGTTACCAATAAAGCCACTTACTTACAAGAAATTAAGTCTAACATTTTGTGTGTGTTGAATATTGTAGAAGTTAATTTCTACAAGTTCATTCATTTGGATTTTCTGCTTTGAAGGATGGAAAAATTGAAGCAGAAGACTTCACCAGTAGGCTGTACAGAGAACTTAATTCTTCACCTCAACCTTATCTTGTGCCTTTCCTGAAGGTAATTTGTCTTCACTAGTCTTTATACAGTTTTGTGCTTATGTGTCAGCAGCAGTGAACACAAACGCATCTGTTATCAGTATAGATGGAATTCCAAAGTGGTGTAAATGGAAGTTTTAAACAGTGCCTGGTTAGACTTTTGCTCCATTAAAAAATCTTTCTGTCTCTTGGTTCCAAGAGTTTGTTAGTATGGCTCATGGGCACAGTCAATAATGTAATTTCAAGCATAGTGTCACACCAGAGCTCTTTTGAGAGATGACTTTTATAAGCAGTTTCTTCCCATAGCACCAAACCTGCAAATTGATTTATTATCCTCTCTTTAGTTCTGGAAAGAAAACAAGGGATTGAATGATACAGAATACTACCTTCTGGGCAAATTCTAACTGTTTTGCCTGTGCTGTATATCTGTTTGAAAGATAAACAGGAAATATGGCACCTCTCGATAATAAATCCCATTTGCCATAAATTTTATGGTAATTTGACCCATTTTGGAATAAACATTACTTTGACATTTACAATCTGAAAATGAGGGGAAGTACAACAGCACTATATGGTAAGAGGATAACTCTGCTGGACTAATGCATGATTAAGGGATGTAGCTTTAGATGTGTGTTGGTATTTGTGAGTTCTTGAATGCTAGTTCAACCTTGAACTCTTCATGAGGACAAAAATTTAGGATTAAAACACTTAAGCAAATTCTTTCCTTTCCTCTTTCAGAGGAGTTTACCTGCCTTGAGACAGTTAACACCAGACTCTGCAGCTTTCATCCAACAAAGCCAACAGCAGCAGCCAACAACGCAAGCAACGATAGCAACGATTCCATCCGCAGCGGTGCTGCTCAGCTCCTCAGTTCAGCGCACAGCAGGAAAGGCAACTGCAACTGTAACAAGTACTCTCCAACAACCTGTCATCAGCCTAACTCAGCCTACACAAGTTGGTGTCAGTAAACAAGGGCAGTCTGCACCACTGGTATGTGAGCTGAAGTTATTGCACATGGGTTTTGTGCCTTCTTTGCCTTAAATGGGTGGTTTAACTTGGAGATCTTCAACTTCATCAGAGAAACCAAGGGGAAAAAAAAGATTAAAATCCATTCTTAATTAAAGTACTATATTATTTTTTATTTTAGCATGAAATATTGGCAGATTCTCTCAGTCACTGCCTATCCATGAGACACCAGTGCTCTGGAGGACACTTAATTTCCTATTCCATAAGTCTAACAACAGATCACCCCAAACGAGGAGAAAAGAATTTCTCAGGCCTGAATATAAGCCATATAAGAACAGTATAATTCACATAGCAAAGCAGTGCCTAGGATGTGTATTAATTAATATACATTATTAAATTACTAGGTGCTTTTTGCTACTTAGTATTTCAGTGTTCCATGTAGAATGTTCAGCATTCATCTGAGCTGCTCTGTCCAGAAATTTCATATAAAAAGAAAATCCACGGATTTTAATCCACAGATATTTTTTTGCTTACCTTGAGAGAAAACGTAGTGATTATATTGCTCTTACTGCTTTTAAAACCTAGGTATGACAGAAAGAGTTTAGGAACAGAGGGGAGGAATAAAAACTGACTGTTCATTGGTGCTGGATTTACAAAATAGCTTGTCCTTTAACTCTGCAATTATTTCTTTTGCTACTATTTCATATATTTATAGAGATGGAGCTTGAAAAACAGGCAGTGTTGGCAGGTTATTTTACAGTAGTTTGAAAGTAAGTTTCTGAAAACTAGTTGAGGTCAGAAGATGAGTTTGCATAAATGGGTCTGACTAGCATTGTGGTGTAGCTGAGTTCAGGTTTAGAAGTGGCATGGCTACAGTTGCTTGAGAGTCTAACCTAACAATCCAGTAGTGCAAGGTTGCAGGGCTACAACTTATGCTGATTCTGGATAAAACAGCATATGTAGAGCCAGCTCTATTATCTTTATTATCTCTCTTAGTTCCAGGGGTTGTTCAGGCAGATCCAGTTTGCCTCTGAAACCACATGTAGAAAGTTTTAACTGGACCTTTGTGATTATAAATTTTTCTTTTTTGTAGGTTACTTATTTCTTTTTTTTTGTATCACAAAAAGTGGAATATTAGTTTTCCTTTAAGGTATAATTTAGATAAACTTTTCAGTACCTTAAAACGCACTGTTTCTAGATCACTGAACAGATGCATTAACCTCACGACTCACAAGTCTGATCCTTAAGGTTTGTTCTTACCACCTGATTATTAGCCTTAGTTATTACACAGATTGCTTACCGTTCTTTTTCCTTATTAATTATTTGCAGGTTATCCAACAGTCTCAAAAAGCAGGGACGTTGATAAGGCCTCCACAGGTAACATTGACACAGACACCAATGGTAGCACTGCGGCAACCACATAGTCGTATTATGCTCACTACTCCTCAAATTCAACTGAATCAACTTCAGACAGGTAGGAGGTTAAGATACTCAGTAGTATATGCTTAGATTTGATACTATTCACTGAAGGTTGGTTTATGAATGTCAGTGCCTAAGTGCCCTGTAGCTGTGTGATGACTGTTGTACTGCTGCTAAAATCTTCAGAGCTTAGTGCCGTTGTGGCTGGGGATACACATCTGTGAAGGCAGCATCTACAGACAAATTGTTTTGGAACCAGAGTTGTGTAGGAGGGTCCTGTTTTAGATAAGTGAAAATGTTGACAGAAACTATTGACATAAAGCCTTTGCACCAGATTTATTGCCATTGCTAACTGTGACCGGCTTGTAAATCTGAACTCTGATATAAATTTGATGGAGTACAAATCTTGTCTTCCTTCTTGCAGTACCTGTGGTAAAACCAGCAGTATTACCTGGAAACAAAGCTATTGCCACTGTTTCGACACAACTAGCTGCTGCTCAGAAGAATAAACTGAAAGAACCTGGGGGAGGCTCTTTTAGGTGAGGAACCCTGTGCCTATTTGTGCTTGTGCTGCTTGGGCAGCCTACTGAACTCAGTGGGAACAGTTGGTGCTGAGCTGGGCTGGGTGAACACTCAAGAACTATTTGGATTTTCAGTGGGCAGGTTTGCCACTTCATTAAAGACTTTAACAACCAGCTGTGGACATACTTGTGCCAGGCTGGTTATAGTATGTAGCTGTCAGTAAGGGTAAATATCAAACCTCGCAAACAATTCCTGCCTGAACAAGCAAGTAGAATTCATTCCTTCAGGCATCCCAGCTCTGTTTGGGTTTTCCAGATGCACAGCCTATCTTAGTGATAAGTACAGTTTATTGCTGTTTTGTGGTAGTTATGTACCTGGTCTCTTGTTTCTCAAGTTGCTCAAACATTGCATAAGAAACATCGAGAGAACAGTTAGGAAGCAGAAAAGTACTTCTAGCATTCTTTGGAATAAAATTGTTAGCTTTATTTATTATATAATAAAAGCAAATAAAATGCAAAAAAGAGATAAAGTATTCAGGTTTATTGGAATTCATCATATGCAGCTGTGGTACTGCAGAAGTGGGTGTAGATAAGCACTAAATGTTACGATTATAATGAGTTTTCCTGTCTTAAGGGATGACGATGACATTAATGATGTTGCATCAATGGCTGGAGTCAACCTGTCGGAAGAAAGTGCTCGGATACTGGCAACAAACTCTGAACTAGTGGGCACATTAACAAGGTCCTGTAAAGATGAAACCTTCCTTTTCCCGGCACCTTTACAAAGAAGGATATTAGAAATAGGTATGTTATTTCCCTTGAGCTTTATTAAACAGATTTCATTAGTCCTGGGTTTGATTGAAGGCATTTTCTATTAAGAGTGATTTGGGTAGATTGGAGTTGCTGGAGTCATTACCTTTTGTGTATTCTGATGCTTGTGGACAATCATTCAGCTTATGGAAGTAGAACATTGTTAAGGGATAGCAAACCAATAGAAACCATTGCCTTCTAAAAGGGTGGCAATTTAACATCAAAATTCCTGGACCTGGTTAAAAATTCTCACTGTTTTAACTGAGAAATAACATTTGTTTTTATAAAATCCAGAAACACTTCAGTCATATTTATTTACTAGTTTAGAATTAATAGTGGAACATAACTGAGGTTAGCCACATGTTTAACTGTATTGTAAAATAAGTTTTTACAGCTGACTTCTGTCCTGATCACAGGTAAAAAACATGGCATAACAGAAATCCATCCTGATGTAGTTAGCTACGTATCACATGCTACACAGCAAAGACTACAAAACCTCGTGGAAAAATTATCAGAGACTGCTCAACAAAAGAATATTTCTTATAAGGTAACTGTATCTGATGCACAAATCAAACAGCAGGATTGCACAACTTCAGCAGAGTATTAAGTTGGCTGTAATGCCCGAGCTCGGGTATTTTGTTCTCTGAATTTAGGTTGTTTATTCTCTTGACTGATTCATCTTACATTAAGACATTAAATACACATGGATTACTAAAACTCTTCAGCTTGCATGTGCAAAATATTTTAAAAGCAAATGCAGAGAAACTGTGCCCTCCCCCTTGATTATGTCAAAAATTTAGAGTCTGAGTGATTGTACAATCGGGCAGATAACAGCACTGCTTCGATTTCTCAAGAGGTTGCTGACAGATGGGTGTTCTTAATAGATTCAAATGCCTGAACACTGTTTAAAGAAACCACACAGCTCTGTGAAATACGTTCAGGAAGTTAAAGCTGTGATGATATTAGTTTTGAAGTCAAAATCTGATGATTCATGACTAGAACAAAATGCTTTTAAGAATCCTAGCTGGTTTGACTGGTGTAAATACACACTTGCAATTTGCTTGAAGAGGACAAAGTGAACATTTGAGCTTTAAATGTGTTAAGTAAGTTCTACAGTACAGTACAAGCTAACAGCTTTAAGAAATGTAATGAGAAACATCTTTGCCATGTTTTCAGGATGATGAAAGATACGAACAAGCAAGTGACGTTCGGGCACAGCTCAAGTTCTTTGAACAACTTGATCAAATAGAAAAGCAGCGTAAAGATGAACAAGAAAGGGAAATTTTAATGCGTGCAGCAAAGGCAAGTGCTTGGGTTTCACACATGTTTGCAATGTGTCGGTTTTGACATCAGAGCTGCAGTTTCTATTCCTTCTGAAGTGCTTGCAATGAAGGGGAACACTAATCTTCAAAGGTGGAGCTTGATGAGTATGTTCTTTAGCTAGATCTCTGTTTTTCATGTGAGGCAGCTTCTTTGCCAGTCTTATTACATGTTCCCAATTCAAGTAGGTCTTAAACCTCAGTTTTTGCACTTTGCTTTGTGGAAAATATGAATTTTATAGCTTGATGGTACTCATAAATAGACTAGAGACATTACAGGCATTTTGGAGACTAGAAATGGAACCCAGATTTTTTTTCTTTAAATGTCACAGAAATACAATAAATAGGAAGCAGTTAACGTAAGAACAAATGTAAGCTTTAGACTTTGAGGTTTTACTCAGTGACATGAATATGGTATGAACAGGACTTAGCTGGGCAGAGGCACTCTAGAAATAATTCACAAAACAGCCTAAGGGTTCTGCTGGGTTTGTGATTCAGTATGGTCATGCAAGTTGTGAAGCAACAGCTTCATTTTAGTTGGTTCCTGTTAGACCTGAGCTGGAATGCTCTATCCAGATTTTGAGCCCTATGCTAAGCAGACTTCAGAAGGAAAGCAATTTAAGGGTCTAGGAAATGTGACCTGTGAAGTCAGATTAAAGAGTAAATCCATTTACTTCAGAAGAGAAAAGACTGGGGTGAGACATAATTCCTCATGAATTTGTTTTGCATATTCATATAATCCTGTTTGCTGCATATAAAGTGCAGGAGGGAAGGCATAGGTTAATCATGAGGAAAAGCTTAATATTCTGAAGGAACTTGAGTACTGAATTAAAATAATTTAATTTGTAGTTAGTCTAAAGAATGTATGGATTTAACAGTCAGGATTTGTTTGAATATAGTTAGTCTTGCCTTATGTGAGAGTAGGAATGGAAGACTGTCTCGAAGGTGTTCCTGTTTTCTGTTTAACTTGGAAAAAGCAAGAAACTAAGAGAATTGAAATTCAGCGTCAGCTTAGCAAAAAGGTAACAATTGGCAAGTACATGTTAATAGTGTTAGACAATAAAGTGAAATGGGCCGATGCTAATGTAAATCATCTGTTGGTCAGTTAGCTGCAGCTTGTTCGAACAGGAGTCTGATGTGTAGGTGTAGCAAAAAGATGTGCTCTTAGGAAGTGCATTATTACACAGCAAGGGGAGGAATTTTTCCAAAAAGTACAGATCTGATGCCTTCTTTCATATGCAGTGTGTGTTTCAGTTCACAGATCTCGGTAATTCATGTCTTGTCATGCTTTTGAGGTGTAAATGCTAAGGTATTGTTTTACTATTTTTAACAAAGCTGGGAAAAGGGATGCTTTTTCAAACATAGATACCTGAAACTAAGAAAAGGAAAACTGCTTTTAATTCCTAGAAGTCATTTACCCCTGTTGTCCTGTCTGGCAGTGGCAGGTATTCTCCACTTCCTGCTTTAATTTCAGGAAGATTTTCAGATGCTTTGTAAACCTTTAACTGCTTTTGTGACCAAATTTCTTTCTTCTTCTCCAACCGTTCCATGTCTGTCGTTTCTCAACATAGTCTCGATCTCGACAAGAAGATCCAGAACAGCTTAGGTTGAAACAGAAGGCCAAGGAGGTGAGTGTGCGCCTTAACACAAACTTTTATCTTGGGAATTGAGAGAAAAATAATTAACTGTACTTTCTCTGGCACACACAGATGCAGCAACAAGAGCTAGCACAGATGAGACAGAGGGATGCCAACTTGACTGCATTAGCTGCCATTGGTCCCAGGAAGAAAAGGAAAGTAGATTCACCGGGATCTGGATCAGGAGCAGAGGTACAGTGTAATTGTAATCTTTGGCTTTGCTGTGTCAGCCTCTATAAAACCTTTCTGTTCAGAGTGTTTTCCCTAGTTGTGGATGCTTTGAGCAGCAGAAGTGTATTTTGTATTGAGATTTGCTTGCTCCAGGGTCAGGCAGGTGTAGTGTGGGGAATAGAAATTGAGTTGTTGTTCCCTGTTTCCTCCTGCATTGGAGGAATGTTGGAAAAGTCATCTCTGTTCTCTCAGGTCTCTGCTGGTTTTGGACTTCTGTAAGTTTTGGAAAGAGATTGTTGTTGTTGTAGTCAACCTACTTAAATAGGAGTGCAGAGTAATTAATGCTGCTGAGGTGGGTGCTGCTAAATTTGACAGCAGGAGCTTCGGGTCATAGACACTTTCCTCATTTCTTTCTTTAGCTGTTGATTTGCCTTAGTTTTAGTATCTCGACAGCAGATCAGTTTGGCCAATTCCATCTGATAATGATGATTTTGCATCCTTTGTATATTCTACTGTTCAGTCTGGCCTTTTAAACATTTCTCTGTAGACTAAGTATCATTGTGCTCAATATCTGATTAGTTTAATGTTAGTTTGGGTACATTGGTAAACTACCTGCTGTATTTCTAAACAAGTTACTAAACATGAAATCCTATACAGTAGCTTTCTGCATGGAAGAAAGATGGGGTTTCTCTAGTGTTTGAAAAGAACAAAATCTTCTCAAAACTTGTCATTTATAGGGACAAAAGCTCTCTTCAGAATTTGAGGATTTTTTCCCTGTTTCTGGTAGGAATTATCAGGATAATAATAGTTTAATAATTCTGATTATTACTCCCTGGGCATTCCCAATTTTCAGTGCTAAAGCATTTATCCTGTACAGAAGCCTTTTGTTTTAAAAGAACCCACCTCAGTTTATACTGAATTACTAGAAGAGATGATTTACTTGTGCTTGATATAGGAAATGTTAGAGAACAATATTAGTAACTGTTTTTTGTATTAACAAATACAAAAAGGACAATCAGGCCTCTCTGGAGCATCTTCAGAAGTAATTTTGAGTTCTGAAATATATTAGAATGCTTGTTACTAATAATAAGACTTACGAAAAAGTAAGTTAATGAATTGCTGTGTTAAAGGTTTATAGTTATGGCTTAAAATGATAAAAATTGCTGTATGTGGCACTTCACAAAGATAGATGTGGATATAAATGAAGTCACCTCCGAGGAACCTGCAGAAGTATCTCATGCAGCATTAACATTGGCATTGCTTCCTTCTGCACGTGCAAAGTTAATAGTCTGTTAATGTCACTTAAGTTATGGAATGTATTTTTACATCCTCTGTGAGCACTTGGTTGTATTTCATCTAAATGGGTCTAATTCAGTTATCCCAGATTAATTGCTCACTAGTTAACCAAATAACTCCAGGTTCCCTGGAAATCTCATCTTTTTGTTTGTTTAATTAAGAACCAGCTGCTTGTGATCGGATGCTCACAGCTGTGCCTCTGCTGCTGTGTCACTTGACATTTATAAGTTGGGCTCCACTTGTCACCAGTTGTACGCAGTTTGTCGTTAAGGCATAGTACAAGAAGTGTGGAAAATAAGGTTTGTCATTACTTAAGCACAGGTTTGTAAATGGAAGCTTTTGATGTCTAGGAATGCTGAATCTTAATTGCCCGTAAAATCACTTCTACGTAGTAATTGTACTGTTTGGTTTCAAAATCCAACAGAACAGGTTGCTGTCAGTTTGAGGTTTATGTCCATGTGACTTTATTGAAGGTTACGAAAAAGGTTCTTAACTTATTCCATGCCTACAGGAGCAGCATAGTTCTGTGTCTTTAAAGACTCCTGATATTTATCTTTGCATCTAAAGTATTATAATCTACATAATAAAATCAGGCTTGAGCTCCTACTAAAGAATATTTAAATCCCTGGAATTTAGAACCCCTTCCAACCATGCTTTCTTGTTAGTAGCCATATGTTTGTATTTGAGAAAAACCTAGTTAGCATCCAGTGTTCTCCTGCATCTTCTAACTAACTTCTAGTGAAATTGATGGAAATCAGACACCTAAGCTTTAAGTGCCTTAAAGTACCTCTTTGAAAAGCCAGCCTTTAAACCATTCTAACTATACAGGATTTCAGTGACTTGATGCTGGTGGTTCAACAGGTAACTTACTAGAGAAACAGAAGTCTTACTTCAGTGTTAGTGGCATGATGGAACAAGAATATAATTTCCAGGACAAGTTTAGATCTTTATATGCTAGGGGAGTATGCTTGAACCTTCAGATGTCATAAAGATCCCTTAGAAAACATTATTCTAGTAAATGAAACTGGAAGAAAAAAGAATGCCTAGCTAATCTGAAGTACGACCTGCTCCAGGTAACTCCCAACACCATTATTTACATAAATATAGATAGAGCAAGATACCAGCAACAGACAAGTGCCAGAAAGATTCCCGACGTTAAAATTGGCGGTGGAAGCTGGCTTCCCGGTTTCTGCATGCCATCTGCTGGTGCCTGCGCTTTACTGCTGCAGGGATGCTGCTTCCCAAGGGGTTTGGGTGCTACTGTTCTGAGCCAGGCTGCTCTTTGGCTATCCTTGCTGGTTTGTTTCCCTCTTCCTACCAAAAAGTGTTTCTGTGCAAGTGCACAGGATGTGATCAAACCCAGGTCTTCAATGGAAGGGGCACCGTGACACTGGATAGTGTTCTGCCAATTCCAATGGCTGATGACTTTAAAGCACTCCAGGAATCCCTTGCTTATATAAGGAAAGCACAGCAAGCAGAGTTGTGTTAATTGTGTTTATCCTATTGGGACTGTGTGTGACAAATATCATAATATACTACTTCTCTTGCCACTTTGTGTGGAAAACTACCAGTGTGTACCAGAAATAGCTGAATGACAGAGAATGAATTCAGAGATCATTAGAGGCTGTCTGACTGTGTCTAGGGTAGCTACTGCTTAATATAATCCTGGGTTTGGCTACCATTATCACTGAAAGGAGAGCTCATGGCACCCTACCATGGAAAGCAGGGTGGAATCTAGTATGTTAGTCAAGACAGGATCCAGGCGATAGGACTGCTTACCACTTCAGAACACCAGGGCTACCCTTGGGATCTGTCTGCCAGCATTGGGAAGAATGCCATCTCTTTTTTGGTTGTTTGATTGTTTGGATTGCTTATCTTTAGTGTCTTCCTAAAGATAAGAGCAGTGCTTTGGGTTTGGCTTTGTTTGAGTCTATATTTAATATTACTGAGAGCTTCTGATTGTTCAGCTATTGTTGCTAACTATTAAAAAGAGATCTCTGATCTGGTAGCATACAGCTACTGCTTGGTAGCTCCACATACATTAGTCCCTTAGTTCTTACCTTGTGTGTTTTCTCTGCAAAGTTGTGGAATACCTGGAAGCACTGATGTAGAATCATAGAATGGTTTGGGTTAGAAAGGATCTTAGATCATCCAGTTCCAACCCCCTGCCACGGGCAGGGACACCTCACACTAAACTATGGCACCCAAGACTCCATCCAGCCTGGTCTTGAACAATGCCAGGGATGGAGAATTTGCTGCTTCTCTGGGCAACCCATTCCAGTGCCTCAGCACCCTCACACAGTAAAGAACTTTATATCTAGCCTGAACTTTCCCTGTTTAAGTTTGACCCCATTACCTTGTCCTGTCACTACTGTTCTGATTTACCTGTTCTTCTCCTTTGCAGGGATCTGGTTCAAATGCAGCAGTCCCAGGCGGCTCTGGAGTCGGAACAACCAGACAGTTTACGCGGCAAAGGATAACGCGGGTGAACCTCAGGGACCTCATATTTTGTTTAGAAAATGAGCGAGAGACAAGCCATTCACTATTGCTATATAAAGCATTCCTTAAGTAATGGAAAAGATCAAGGTATTTTTGACGGAGAGACGCCTGAGGACATTTTTTAATATATTTACAAATTACGCCTTTTTGTAACAAGCAAACGGGATATTGTTTAAAAAACAACCACCTCTTTACATGGAACAGTTTTATATTCCTGTTTATAAATAAACTCTTCAGTATCAGAGAAATACGTTTCTGTAACAGTGAGGATACTTACAAGGCCTGTGGAGACTATAAAAGGACAATTAAATTTTAACTCATCTCTTTGATTGAGTGGCCTTCTTGCCAAACAAGCCATATATAAAGACTGATGGAATCGTTTAGCAAATAACTAGCTACCCTTTGTCAGCCCTGTAGCAGTTTCGACATTAATTGTGCATTTTAATTCAGTTTTATTCAACTAAATCAACTATATAGGCGTATGTCTACAGCAGATGACCTCATTTCATTTAGCTTGGTTTTTTAAACAGTCAGTTAGCAAAGCAAACTGATTTTTTTTTTTTAAAGAATATTTATCTTTTTCCCCCAAATGTTCAAAATCTAGAGGGATATACAGTTAATTTTAAACATAACCTCAATTTTAATCACATTATTGCTTATTAGAGGCCCTGAAATCCCATAAAGGAGGGTTTCCTTCTGAATGTTTTAGCAGCATCTGTAAAAATGCATTTTTATTTGCTATAGTTTGTAAAGCTGTAAAGTTAAAAAAGGAAAAAAAAAGGAAAAAAAGAGAAACCTTTTCAGCATAAATATATTTTACTTGCACTGTGTTTTTTAGCTAAAGTGAAAGCTTAGATTAAATAAAATCAAAGTCGGGAGGAATCATCACAAAGACTGTTTCTCAGTGTGAATCAAGTGTCGAAAAATGGTTGGTGTATTTTGTCAGTAATTGTACATAATTTTTGGCACATAACATAAAAATGGCTATGTAAACTATAATTATTTTGCTAAAAGACTGTATGCAAGCTGTGGGCCTACTTTAAAGATGTCCAGAGCAAAGTCCCTTCTTTGTACCTATTTTTTTATTACAAATATACTAATTGGTTCTTTATATTTTCAGAGGTTATTGTATTAAATTGTCTATTGATAGTACTTTTATGACTGTAAATACTTTGGCTTTCTTTGTGTGAACTCTCATGGTAGAATTTAACTCTCTTGCGTGTAAACTGAATGCTGATCAGTATTTTTATCAACACCTGACAACTGTTACACCCCTTTTATTTTGTCTTTTAGGAAATCCTGTCTTTCCATTTTTTTTTTTCATGTAAATTTTGCACAGTTACTTGTTCATATGTAAATATTTTACTTTCAAAAANCGTGTAAACTGAATGCTGATCAGTATTTTTATCAACACCTGACAACTGTTACACCCCTTTTATTTTGTCTTTTAGGAAATCCTGTCTTTCCATTTTTTTTTTCATGTAAATTTTGCACAGTTACTTGTTCATATGTAAATATTTTACTTTCAAAAATGAAGTTTTTAATTGCTATTGTTTTATATAGGATTGAAAGAAAATTAACTCCTTTATTAAAAACAAATTTATCTGTATTTGCTAATGTATTTTTCTCGCTAAATCCTTTCTCCTCTTGGATTTATTTGTCTTGATATAGTAAAAGATTAGTCTGTTTGAGGGGATGCTGTTTCCTAAAGATGCACTTTGATGGGGGGGGGGGGGTTTTATTGTTTTGTCAGTTTGGGGGTATGTAACTTTATGAATCTTGACATTCTGCTGTTGTCTGGGGGATCTTAGACTAAGTTCAATGGCTTTCATGTATTTGATTTTGATGTTTCTGAAGAGATCTTGAAAGTATTTTGGGTTTGTTTAGTGAAGGTTTAATAAAACACCTTCTCCTTGAGGGCAGTCTGCTCCCTCAACCACAGTTAACTACGGTGACTTCAGAAGGAGGTGTGATACAAACCACAGACTTTGGAGCACAGCTATAAAAGGCTATAACCAGAGACTTGGTTTTGGTTGTTAATGTGAACATGCAAGAAGGTGTTTTTGTGATGCTCTGTGTTGAATGTTTACCTCTTGGTTTGGGTTTTTTAATCCCTTCTCTCATGGGCAATAATAATTCACAGTGGTGAGGGCCTAATTCTGCTCTTAAATAGAAAATCATATAAATTTGATCGTTACTTACAACAGACAAGTCTATCTACAGGCACCAATCACTGCTACTGAAGTGGTGCTTAGATTGGCACTGAGTTGGGCTGCATGAGGAGACTGTGGATTAACCCATAATGTGATGGACTCACTTGACACCATATATGACACTTACTTGAAGATTTAAATTGTTTGTAAACCCCAAACTGTCTTCCAAACTGTGTAATGGTATCAAGTGGAAAGAAACAACTTTGACTTTTGGCCAAAGCATTGTCATAGCCTTCCTTTAACTGTTCAAAGTGTTGGTTTAAATGTGAATCCCCACTGGCCATCCAAGGACCAAGCACATAGTCTACAGAGCTGTGGCAGGTAAGCTGGCAACAAACTGACCTCCAGGTGCTGCTTCTAGGAGCAAGCTGGTGGCAAGACATGTTTGAACAATCAAAGTTATTTTGTGGTGTGCTGTACCTTGTGCTCCCTCTTCAGCAGAGGTTGTAGCTTAGAAATATGCTGGAGAGGCTATCAGAGTTGGGAGAGAGCTGTAAGACCATAGCGCCTGCTCTTGTTTTAAATGACACATTTTTGAGTGCATAGTCAACCCTTCATGTAATTTTTCTCAGCTTTTAAAAGCTTTTAGGCTGAAAAGCTGATAGCATCCATCTCCCTCCAGTAGTTCAAATTCATGTCATTTTTGGCTAGGATGTTGGCCCTTAATAACTTCATAGTTGGTACTGGAGTGAGCGCTGCCTCATGTGCATACTTTGAGGGGGTATTTTCATTGCACATCTGTTGGCTTTCATCCTCTTTGTCCAGAGAATGAGGCAAATTCATTGTAGCACCCTCACAACTGGAGGTGAGTGCATTGAAGATTGCCACAAGAGGGAGGCTCACTCCATGTGTGTGTCTATGATGGTTTATTATCCCTTTCCTTACAGCACTTTCAGCTCTGTGTCAGGCACAGGTCGCTACTTCTCTCACTTTTAAGTTTACCAGCATTTGTGTGTGTGACCTAAAGGCTCTCAGCCCTGCTTTACAGAACTCTTGACTATGTTTTTAACACCTTTGATGGATAATGCTGTAATGTCCCTCAACTAAGATTCTTTTGCTAGCACAGAAATTCAACAGAACAAATAGGATACAATGAGGGGCTCTGGTTTCAACCTGGTTTTCAGGTTTCACAGGTGTGTAATTAAATAGATAAGTTTTTGGGGAAGCTATTGAAATCTATACTGAGATGCAGGAATGCTCTGATCAATGCCATCAAATTCACAGTAATTAAGATTCATGTGATCCAAGAAGTTTCCCCATCTTTTTGAAGTTGTCTAAATGACACAGAATGCTCTGGGAAGTGTAACGCAATGATCATTTCAACCATTGACTTCTGTTTGCAGTTACTTGTCCACCTGCAAAGACTCTGACCCTTTGGGTAAGTGGGGTGGGAAGGCAGCTCAGATGGGCACAGCTGTAATGCAATGTCAGCATGAATGTTGCTCTGGAGGGTGAATGCAGACCCATGTGTCCAGGTGAGCTACAAACACTGTGTGTTCAAGGGGGGAGGGATCCCTTCTTTAAACACTTCCAGTGCTTGTGCAGGGGATTTTACACACCAGGGCTTTAGGCAAGCAAGGAATGTATTAATGTGTAGTATATAAAGGGAAGAGAGGACAAGGCCAAGCTCATTTTCTGCCCAAAACATACTCTGTTCCTGCCCTGTTCACTATCCACTCATGCAGCCACCTTCACTATAAAACCCCTTTGTCCGTTAATAACTGGAAACGCCGTAGTGTCTCTGAGCATCACCCCTGACCTGCCAAAACTCAGGGTGAAGCACCTACCTCCTCTGGCGATCAGATCACAGACAGGAACACTGGGCCACCAGAGACCGTGCTCAAAATGAACCTCATTCAATTTACATCAGCCCAACACCACGATCCGGATTCATGCAAATGACCCCATGCCAATGTGCCAGTGCTGTGCTCTCTGGTAGGAAAGGTGAAGGGGGATCAGCGAGGAGTGCCTGCAGCATCTCACTGGTACTTATCATGGAACAGTGCTCCTCAGAGAGGCCACTTCTGCAGGTCTGTCACTCTGAAGGTTGCCTCTGTACCTGCAGGATTCCTTAAACTTGCTGGTCCAGTCTCAATTCCTGCAATAATCACACTTGTGTTTGAGTAGTCCTGGGCTGAAGAGCATTTATCCATTGATGATCTTCTCGCTAATGTATCCAGGCATGGTGTAGATCAAAAGAACCAGGAAGATGGTCAGAAGAGCAACAATCAGCAGCACAATGATGTACTTCTTGTACCGCTTCCAGATAAAGAACACAAAGGTCTTCATAGGATTCACAAACCAGTTGAAAGAGGTTTTTGGTCGGCTGGAATAGAAAGGGAAGAATAGATAAGCACAAGCTAAACCCCCAGGGCAGTACATTGCCTTCATAGGGCACCAGTTCTTCCTGCTGCTTCCAAGCAGGATCACCCTATGGGCTGCTTTAACTACAGTGCCTGTGAAAGTGCTGGATACAACAGGCTCAGGCAAGCCCCACAAGCACTGTTCTGCATCCATGTGGCCAACAGGGACACTCACAACCGGAGCTGCCTTTTCTATACAAGCAGTGCTATGGCATCGCTGCCCTGCCCCAGATACTGCAGACCCAGTTCTGCAGCCTCCATTGCCCAGGTCCCCACTGATTGCCCTCAGCTTCCTGACAAGCAGCTGCTGAAACCCCAGCACTGTCCATCCCTGTTAAAGGGGATAACAGAGGAACTCACTTGGGCTTTTCCAGGGGTTCAGGCTCTTTTCGTCCCAAGCCAACAGGACTCTTCTCAGCCTCCTCCAGAGTCAGCAGCTGGAACTCTGCTTCCACCTTACCCTGCAGGGGGAACAAATCTGAGCCACAGATGCTGCTGATCCCTGCCAGGACTGGGTTGGTTCCCTCCCAGTTCCATTATCCGTTTCTCCAGGCATCAGCTTCAGTGCCTCTGACTCCACAGCCAGCACAAACTGTGGCCTGGCCAGAAACGAACTGGTTTGCAGCCAAGGTACCGCACTGTAACGCACTGCCTGATACTGGGTTTGCCGCAGCCTCCCACACCAGCAGCTTTTGCTGCTGTCCTGTCTGGTGGATGTGGAGCCCTGCTTTGCTCCCTGCACTGAGCACTGGTGTGTGGGAAGCTCAGAGGAAGACATGGATAATCCCTGCATGCTGCTGCATACACTTGCAGGCAGATGAGGGGCTGGATTTGCAGCAGATGGGACAAGTCTTCACTGCTGCATGAAGTCCTGCTCAGTACCTTACTCTATAGGTAGGTAATGTACATGCAATGGAGGTTGCAGGACCAAGGTTGCTGTGTCAAGACCCACGCCAACACCTGCTTACCGTCAGGAGGTACTTGTTGCCACTGGGGTCTGTGAACTCCAAGTCCTCTGGTTTGACTGAGCTGCTCCACTTCTTTTTCTTCTTCTTCTGCATCTTCTCCCTCTCCTCTCTCTCCTCATCCTCTTGATCTTTGAGCTTGATGAAGGGCCACCAGCCCCTCATGCGCTTGTTCCGGAAGATGGAGAAGCGCGGGGTTGCGTTCTCCTTGGCCATCTTGATGGTGCAATGCTCCGAGCTCTTGGCTGCCCGCACCATGTCATGCAGCTTCAGCTCGATAGACCCTGCAGGCACAGTGAGGAGGAGAGCTCATGGTGAAACCCCCACACACGAGGTGGCTTTCTGCCTTCAGCCATGCTCCCACAGCCATGAGCAGGTCCCTGCTGCAATGATCGAGCAGCATCCTGTACATCAGGTGCAGATGGAGAACCTGAAGCTCAGCATAAGAAAGGACTGGCCCAAAAGTTAGAGACTAAGCAGCAGAAGGCAGCACAGGCCTTGTCTCATCTCTGGCCAGTTCGGTTTGCAGGGGGTACAATGGGTTATTTTCCCTCCTTTACCACATCTACCCTGCTCTCCTCAAGTGTCCAAGCTCCTTTTCCCCATTTGTTCCTGCATATGTCAAGCAAAACTTCGAATCTGGGAAACTTCTTCAAGGTTTCAAGTCTGTCTCACATCTGGAGCAGCCCCAGTTCATTTCCTGCGTGGTGCATTCCCCTGCACCCCTGTCCTCCTTGGAAGGAGCTTCCACAGCCCTGAAAAGGGGCACCAAGGCCCCAGGACAAGCATGGAAGCTCAGGGGGCATCCCTAGGCTCTGCCTGCATCTCACATGTGAAAAACCAACCCAGGTGACTGCTGAGCTTCACCTGATGCTCCCGGTGTCCCTGTCTCAGGGAGCTGAGCCCCAGGGCACCACGGTAATAGCCCAGCAAGGTGAGGGACAGGTCACACCATACCTAGGAAGTCATTGGCTGAAATCCTGTCATAATCCCAGACCTGGAGCACCAGGACAGCCGGTTCCCGAAATTCCGATTCCTCCAGCGAGAAGACCGAATCCTTCTTCTTGTAGGTGATCTCCTTCTCGGTCGGGAGGTAGTTAAAGCGGAAGATGAACCTCCAGTTGAAATTGCCCTCCCCAGTCAAGGAGTTAAAGTGAACATCCGTCTCCTGCTTGTTGTGGTCAAGACCCTTTATCCAGCTGCAGGAGGAAGCCGGTTATCTCTTACCCCGTCAGCCAGACCCAAAGGCTGAGCAGAGGATGGAGGGGCTGCAGGAAAGAGTCAAGGGGCCAAACCAGACCAATACTTCTGGGGATACAGCAGGGGCATGGAATAGGGCACCTCATGGTGAGGATCAGAGGGTGCAGGGCAGGAGCTGGGCTCTGGCCTCCCCCCACCTCCCATCAGACCTTTTCACGTAGATGTCACTGGAGGGCTCTCCCGTTATGGGGTTGACATCATCCAGGATCACATCCTCTGTGTTCCAGATGATCACACGCAGCTCGTAGCTGTGGGGAGGACACAGGGGAGAGGGGGACACGTGCTGGGAGGCGCAGGGCAAGCCCACTTGTAGTGGTCCCTGCCAGGGCTTCTCTGGCCAAACACAGCCCAGCAGGCTGCTGCCATGCAGGAAACCCCTCCTAAGGGCTACAACCCATGGTCACAACAGGCAGCTCTTGCTAAGCAAATCCCTGGGGAAACCCAACCAGCCCCACTTGGCCACAGGAGCACAGAAAGGCTTAGGCAGGTTCTGCTCTGGTAAATCAGACTGCTGGGGGCTGTGTCTGCATGAGCTCTGAATACCTGCAGGGATGGATATCCCAGCATCTCCTGGGTCACTACATCCCTATCCTAGGGTAGCTTCACTCTAACGGGAAAATGTTCTCCTCTATCCAGTTGGAATGTTCCTTCCTGCAATTTGTGTCCATTTTCTCTCATCCTCTCCTGTGCACTCCAGAGAAGGCTCTGCTCTTCCATCTCAACAGCCCCATTACATCACTGCAAACAGCAGATCTCCTTCAGCTTCACTTCTCCAGCAACTCAAATCACGTCTGATCCAAACTGAAGCCAAAACAGAGCCAGATGAGGAGCTCCGACCTGGGCTTCCACCACCTTTGTTTTCAGCCTTAGGGGGATGTTAATATCTGCCCTTCACAAACACTCGTGAGCTGAAGCTCTGATGTCCCAAGCTGATGCGCCCAGGAGACCACCCTATGGCAGAGCTGAAGCAGAGGAGCTGTGCAGGACCCTGTGGCACATCCCTCCAGCAGGCCCCCGGCCCCGTCGCACGGTGGTACCTGACAGGCAGCCGTGGCTTGATGTTGACAGGCGGGGGTGCAGGAACATCGGTTGGGAACATGTCAATCCACATGTGCAAGGAGCCCTGGGGAGGGAAGGCAGCACAGAGACTTCAAACCGCAGACCTTGGTCCTGCAAGGAAAGCGCTCCCCACAAAGCCACCCCTTGGCTGTGTCCATCCCCAGCGCTTCAGGGACGGGTGACTGGATTTTAGATAGGGAAAAGATTCACCCTGCCAAAAATCACAGGGAAGCAAAGCAGCGGTGATGGAGACAAAGCAGAGGAAGGGGCAGGGACAGGCAGGGACACCACCACCCGCCATGGTGCACGATGGGAGGGAGTGGAAGGCAGAGCTGGTCCCTTGACCCCCACACAACACCTCATCAGGAGACAGGAAGGACTCTGGGCAGCAGCACTGGTACCACAACACTGATGGACAGAGATCCCTTGAGGAAAGGGTGCTCAGAAGCACCATGAGAGGTCAGAGCAAAGGACACCCAAGGCCAACAGTGCTCACTTCACAGCAGGGACAGCCTCCACAGACACAGCTCCCATCCAGGAAGGGGCAACACATGGGATTCATGCCGTGGTGAGGAGGAAAACAGGGGCCTGGGCTGGGAACCAGCTGCCCCAAAGGTCCTTCCCAAAGCAATGTCTATGCTGGGCAAGGGAACCGCTCACCTGCACAAGCCCAGGGTTCTCAGGGTTGTAGAGGGACCGGATCTCCACGTGCTCTGGTACCAGCTTGTATCCGTATCCTGGCATCTCTTCCCAGTGCTGCAGGACGTACAGAGCCTTGTGTTCATCATCCATGGCCGAGTTCTCATCCGCTGCTCCTCTCTTGCTCCTCACAGAGGCCTCTGCAACAGGAACAGCCAGGTAGGAGATGAAGGCCTCTGGCCAGCAAAAGCCATGTCAGGACATTGGTCACGGGCACAAGGGAATGGACCAGGCAAACAAGCAGCTCCCCAGGAAAACAACATGGGGAGAAGCAGGAGGTGAGGGTGGAGTTCAAGACCAAACCGTGCAGGAGCCACCATGTGAGGACAAAGCAACCAAACCCACCCCTGGGTTCATGAAGAGCATCTGCCCCTGGGAGATCAGACTGAGACTGAAACCATCCCAGTCTGGACCTGAGCACAGCAGAGGTTCATGGGGCACTGGTTGCAGCCATGTTTGAACCAGAGCCAGCTCTCAGGAGCACCATGACAGCACCTCCCAGCTACCCACTGACCTGAGAAAGGGGGGAAAGGGCTTTTGGAGGCCACCAGAATAAGCTACACCATCAAGCCCCCATGCATATCACTGCCATGCAAGTGAGTTTACTTTGCTCCATCCACTTTGGGACCTAACAGCCTGGATCTTCCCCCAGTGCAACACCACCACCCACTGAACCCAGGGCACTGAGGATGCTACCTGGGAAGAGAGGCTGATGGGTCCCCCGACCTCTCCCCACCCAGCACAGGCAGCAGTATAAGGGAGCAGCCTTTGTCCTCCCAATCCTCTGTACCTTCAGGAAAAGCCTCTGGAGGGACCTTGAATATCTTCTTGTCCACTTTGACCTCCCCCTGCCTGTACTCTGCTGCAGGGAGCGAGTTTTTCTTGCATAAACTATCCAAGATCTGTGTGGGTTTGAAAGCGTCGCGCCAGGCGTTGTAGCCAGTTCTGCATGGAAGGAAGGACATTGAGAGCAGCTTCAGCTTAGGCACAACAGGGTCTTATTCCAGGCCGTGAAGCGCCTGCCTGCCCTACAGCACAGGATCCTGCTCAGACTTCCATGGGGAAAAACACAGCTCTGCAGTGGGGATCCGAGCTATCACAGGATGCCAGTGGGGATCTACAGGAGATGGAATTATCCAGGTAACTTGTAGTGAATCTGTGGGGCACCCACTCGAAGGAAACTGAGAGCAGGCTCTGTCCTGCAGAGCTGGAGCTGTTCTACTGCCTGCCCAGATGGTTGGTGAGCAGGACAGATCTCATGGCCCCAGTGCATCACACTGGTACCTACGTGTCGTACTGAGAAGCCACTCCGCAGTTGGCCCTGTGCTTGCTGTAGAACCGATTCTCCAGGTCGATCTTGGTCTCCCCAATCAGATCATCAGATCCAACCAAATCATGGTCGAATATTGCCACAGTGAGCTCTGATTCCACGGGAAATGACACCGTCAGCTCCACCACTCTGGAGAGAAGCAGGCAGGCAGGGTGCAATCAGCAAAGAGGATGGAAACGAAACCCATGCTCTGCTTCCATTGTCCTGCTCATCTAAGAGCTGTATCTGACAATTCCAAGAGCTCTGACAGAGCCTGGCTCTCCATCACTCAGTGTGCGAACTTCACAGTGCAGAAGTTTCAGTGTGCACGTGCAAACAAAGGAGTTGTTTTTCCAGGATGCCCTTGGATATGGCTTGGAAAAAGCTCTCCAATGCTCTGTTGCTCTTTGGCTTGCTACTCTGTTAAATCAAGCCATTAGGAATGCTCCCATCTTAACCCAACACACTGATGGCTCCTGTGTTAGCCAGTGGCAAGAGGCCTGTGACCAGCAGAAGGGAAAAGTGGCACATGCTGGCCTGAGCCCCAGATCTGCACCATTCCCATTAAACCTGCTGGATGAAAACTTCCTGCGTACTCTCCAAACACAGGGTTGAGCTGCTTTGGGATGTATCGCTCCTTCGTGTCCTTCTGCTCCTGCCCCACAGTCACCACCACATAGGGATCTGCCTTGCCATTGGGGTCGGCTGGAGACAGGTTTGTAGCCTGGAACACACAAGAGGAACTGCCATGCACCGGCTGGAGGGAGCAACCTGCACAAGGAACCACCCAAGCCCAGTTTCAGGGCCCCCCAGCAGTGAAACCAGCACTTGTTCCAACACAAATCCCACTCAACAAGCCACCCACATCTCCATCTTCTTGCTCATAGTCTCGAGGCAAAGGAGTCAAGAAACGCCCATGGGAATGTTAGTACCTACTGAGGCTACAAAGCATGGAAGGCTCCCCATGGACAAGATGCAACTGATTCCCGCTGGCCTTTAAGCCAGCATCGAGCTTGCCACAAGTGCCACTGCTCATATTCAGTGAGCAGAGAGTGGCAGGAGGTCCCCATGCAGGGACAGAGCTCGGAGCATCACTGCCACCACCACCAGGTCCTTACCTTCACAATGTAAACCCTAACAAGAACCTTGATGGGTCTGTTCCTTGGAACACCCTGGGAAACCTTGGGCTCAGTGCCGGCTTCTGTGGTGGGGTAGACATAGAAGGAGCCCTGCAGGAAAGACCCTGTCAGTAACAGCTGGATACAAACGAGAGCATCTCAGATGGATTGGAGCCACCAAGGCCAGCTTCATGCACCAACTGGAAAACCAGGGCCATTGCCCCATGCAGCCCACAGACACCCAGTGCCTATGGGGACAGTCCTTTCCAAAGGCACAGTCCCTGTTGCAAGTTAAGCTGCAGGCTGTCAGAGCACTGCCAATGCCAGACCTGAACATCTGCAGGCACTTTGGACTGCACAAGGCAGGGAGAACCAGAGGTTTTCTAAGGACCACCTTAAATCAGCCTCTGCAGTTGATGTTTTAGTATTCAAGAGCCCCTGGGTGAGAGGATGCTGCCACTTTTAAACAAGTTTTACTGAGTTCAAAACCAGGGGAGCTCACTGGTTGTTATTCGTACACTGAACATACCCAGAGGCCCCACAAGAGTCCTTTATGTTTCATGCTTTCTCCTTGCAAGAGTTAAAACATCTACATCGGGTGCATTTATCAATCAACAAAGACCACAATACACACAGGCACCAACAGGAAATGGCCCTGCCACCCCATGGCCACATGGCACCCTGCACACACAATGCTCTGCTGGGGTTGGCAGGCTCTGAAATGCAGGGTGTCCTAAGGATTTGCTTCCAGAGGCAGCACAAATGACTTCCAAATGATACAGTACCTTGTACTTCCCTACAAAATGT
The DNA here is from genome assembly GCA_002631895.1 of Agapornis roseicollis. Classification (NCBI taxonomy): domain Eukaryota; kingdom Metazoa; phylum Chordata; class Aves; order Psittaciformes; family Psittacidae; genus Agapornis; species Agapornis roseicollis. The sequence goes on from NDXB01018012.1 coordinate 90,484, forward strand.
TCATCCTCATTTCCATCTTCATCCTCATTTGCTTTGCCACGATGGAGGGGGAAAATACACAGCCAGTCCTCAAAATGATCAAACTCATTTTCCAGCTCAGAGCTGTAGATCTGCAATAGACAGAAAGCAACTTGGAGGCTTTTCCTGCCATCTTAAAGGGGAGGGAGTCGGAAAGACCATCCTTTCCCCCTTCAACCACTTCACCTGGTCCTCACCAGGGAGGTGACAAGGACACAAAGGGCTGGATCTGTCACCCCAATAATCACCTGAAGGGTGGCAATGAGCTTCCTCTTGGGTCGAGCAGGTTCAGCTTCAATCACTGCCTCATCTTCTGCTTCCATGTCAATGGAGGATGCATTTAGATTTCCTCCATCTAGAAATGGCAATAAAAGATTAGGAAATGCTCTGATCTTTCCCCTCATCTCAAGTATCCATCCATGAAATCACCCCAGCAACAGCTTTTGCTTTCACCCAAGGCTTTGGCCTGTGTCAGGGTAACTGGAGCTATTGCTGTGTGTAACGAGCATCCTTATGGCACCTCGGATTCCCACAAGGCATGGCTGGGTGGGTGGCACAGATTCTGCTCTACCCTCACAATCCCACACTCTTGCAGCTGGTTTTGCTGCAGGTGTTTGCTCGCTCTCAAGGCTGTTGCTTCAATGCCATTTTCCATCATTTTCTGAGGGATGTTTTCAAGCTTGAAACAGCATTTGCCACCCCCTGCCAATGTTTCCAGTCTCTGTGCTGCCTTTTGCACTGCTTCTGCTGAATGTTGCAAAGCTGTTGCCTGCTCAGACCCCATTCCCACAAGGGCAGCACTCTCTGGGACAGTTTCAGCCCTGTCACTCCCCACGGAAGCGCTGGGTATTGCCAGAGAACAAACCTGCATCATTCAGGTCATCATTGTCAGCATCTTCCTCATCACTGCGTGTCTGAAACACACACACACACATGCACAGAGTGACCCCACATCCCTGCCAGCAAAGGCTTCCCCACCCAAGCACAGGACACTGTCAACGCTTTCCTGCCAGCAGGGTCAGTAACACCTAACCTGAGATCATTTAACATCAACATTGCTGCAGGAGGGTACCCAGTGAGTGCATTAAGGACGTTTTCTTCCCCCTAGATCCTCCTGCTGGCTTTTGTGTTTGCTATCTAAGGGGCACAGGGCAAGGAAGGAAAACTGGGCAGACCCATAGCGCATCCCAAGCAAGACAGCTCTCATGAAACCCTACCTGGTTATACAACTCCTTCAGGGACTCGTAGTACTTGGACCACCAATCCAGCTCTTCCAGCTCTGGTTTTTCCTCTTCATATTCTTCCTCCTTCTTTACAAGCTTATTGATAGGAATTTTCTTCAACGGAGCCTTAAAAAGACAGAGAAAAGGGATCAGAGGGAGGAAGCAACGCAGGACACCCATTCACCCATGTGCCCTGGAGCCTCTGCCTCAGCTTTCAGGCAGAGCACATGAGATGCAAAGCTACCTGCAGCTCCAGGTCTGTGCTTTGCTATAGAAACAAAGGCACAAGGAACCACATCTCTGCTCCCTATGCCTGATTCCAGACACACAGCAGTGCTGATGAACAGGAGTGTTTGGGACCAGAGCAAAACACAGTGCTTGAAGCCCAGCTCTGAACTCTCTTTGCCTGTAGCCTTTGGTCTGGCTTTCCAAACTGCTTTGTTTCCAGACTTCAGGTTTTGCTGGGCCCAAGGCATCACTCACCTTCATAAGACTGAGCGGGTGAGTGCTGGGACCTGGGTCGATATTCACCGCAGTCTGAGAGAGAAGACGCTGGGATGAGACTTTCTGAGCTGAGATAAAGGGAGAGGATTTCATGTTTCCATGGGTTTATTTCTGCCCACTGCTCCCTACCTTCTGGTCAGTTCTTTATCCACAGGGAACCCCTCCTTTTTACCCCGCTATTGTGGGATTGCTTTTAAAGCTTTTGATAGCAGACCCTGCATAAACATTGGAAACCCAAGCGCAGTGCTGAGAGTGGCCACCATCATCAACACGCTTGTTGCTGCCTCCCACAAACAAGAGATACACCTTCCCCCCTCAGAAATAACCACAGATCCCTCAACCCTTTGTCTCATCCCCTTTGTGCTGTATTTATTTATGCTCTTCCAGATCAGGAGCTCTGACTGTTGCTATCACAGAGCTATTTAGCGAATCCATTGCCCAGTGAACAGACCTCAACCCAGTGATGTGAGAGAAGCATAAACCTTTCAATCCTTGGTCCTTATGGACCAGCTCCCTAAAGCCTGATGGAGGCCTCGTGGGATACAGCTCTGCAGCCCAGCTACAGAGGGTTGAAACAGGCCAGTGCAATAACCCTTGCCAGGCCGAACATCTCTGATTCCAGACACAGACTTTCCACAGGAATAAGTCACTGTCTGGTACCTAACCCATCTGAATGTCCTGCTGGACTAAGACATCTTTATGAGCCATTCACCCTCTTCTACCTGCTACAGATGTAATGCAAACAGTGCCTGGGAAAGAGACCCTGAGAAGATGCCACATCCACAGGTGAAGTCCTGCTGGTGTGGTGGCGAGGCAAGTGTTAAGCTAACCTTAGAGAAAACAGCCTGCAAACCACCCTTTGCCATCCCCAGATTGGGATGCCAGCCCTTAGACAACACTCCATCACTTGACTGCTGCTGTTTCCCAAGCACCAGTCTGGAGCCAAGTACTACAGACCAGGACCACAACCTGTCTCCAACCCCAATCTGTCCCATGCTGCGTGTTTGCTAGGCACCCTATGGCTCTCAGAGAGGGCTTTGCTGCCTGGCTAGGAGGGAATGGAAGGGCCCTGTCTGCTCGCTCAATGGAAGCCTCACCAAGCAGCTCACCTTTGGGCACATCTTCTGGTTCCTCCTCCACCTCTCTGGGAGAGAATTTCATCACATCGGACACAACGTGGGTACCCACCATCACCATGCGCCCAAACGCCCGCTTTTCCACCACAAAGATGCTGAGGGGAGGGTGCAGGTAGACCTGCTCTGGGAGCTCCTGCACAAGAACCACAACAAGAGCCTGCAGACTGGGGTTTGAAGGGGCGAGGGCAGTACCCATGGCAGCCCTGCCACGCATGAGAAGGTCTGATGGTGCCTCGCGGCTCTGCCCCAGAATCGAAGACTCGCAGTGACGAGTGATGCTGAGACTGCTTTTGGTGGGCAATTTCATAAAGGTTTTATCTGCAGCCGAACTTTGTGGCCACAGGAGAGCAAAGCCCCGGGAGCAGCTCCCCTGCTGTGACCTTGCCCCATGCAGACAGGCAGTGCATGGGTGCAAAGCGCCCATGCTGTGCCCTGCCACTCACCACGTCCATGTACTTGACCAGCTCGGTGAAGTTGGGGTTCTCTTTGTAGGCCATGATCACCTCTGACTCCACCTTCTTGCCAGCACATTCAATGATCACCTGGGGCTGATCCACCTCGAACAAGTTCACTCGCTTCAGGTCCCGCAGGCCCCAGAAGAGGATCTGAAGCGCAGCACAAAGAGAGGCATGAGGCCGCCCTCCAACCCAGCCACACGATGACTCCAGGACTGGTTCTGCCTCGTGTCAAACAGCTCCGTTCCTCCTCTGCTCAGGCCTCACAGGCACATCTGAGCTCCAAGCGGGATTCCAGCTCACCTCTATGCGGAACTCCTTCAGCACCGGGCGGATGCCCTCAGGGATGATGAACCGTCCATCGTGGGGGTCTCCCAGGTAGTCAGGCTCCTTGGGCTCCACGTCCTCAGGCACTGATGGCTGAACAGATGGATACAGGAGATTCCCATTACTTTCAAGTAACAAGAGCCACCTCTACCCCATACCACGCCCCTTCTCCCTCCCCTCTCGGTCTGTGTTCACAGGCTCTGTCCCTGCAAAATCCAGATGTAGCTTTCAACAGAGGATCCCCTGGTGGGCCCCACAACCAGAGAGCAGCTTCCTACAAGCCTGTTACCTCCAAATAGCCGCTGTAGTCCAGCTCAATGAGCTCAAAGGTGGCAATGAGCTCCCCTGCTGCTTTGGTGCCCTTGTAGAAGTCGAAGAACTGCAGGGCAGGTTTGGTGTACGGCTCGTCCACCAGCTTCACCTGCGGGACTGCAAAGGCCTGGCCGAGGAACTCAGGAGACCCCTGCAGGAAAAGGGGAAATGGCTCCAAGCATCCCTGCATCATCCTCACCTCCTCAAAGAGCACCCCTCATTCCAGCCAGTCTGGAACAGCACAAGACCGCTCTTTGACCCTTGCCATCCTCTGCTTTGATTTCCTCTGCTCCCTCCAGAGCTAGGAGCAGACCAGACGTGCCTGCAGCAGGTCCTCTCAACTCCCAATCCATCTCCATGCAGAACTGGCCAAGAGGCTTTGCCATGCACCAGAGGACATCAAAGCTAGATCAGGTTGCTCAGTGTCCTCCAACCAGAGTGCTAACGTCTCCAAAGATCCCACAATCCCTCTGAGATCCAGACCCAGTGTTTGAGCTCCCTCTGGGTGAAGGTTGCTTCCTTACATCCAGTTGCATTTTTCTCTGGTTCCAGCCTACGCTCCTTGCCTGTCATCCTGTCCCTGGCTACCATTAAAAGAGTCTGCACCTTTGTGCCCCCTCCCATCAGGCAGCTGTAGGCAGCAGTAAGGCACTGCTTTTGCTTCATCTTCTCCAGGCTGAATGTACCCAGGTCTCCACTTCTCATCCTGCCCTGTGCTCCAACCGCAACCTGCCTTCCCTGGCCTGGGAAGCACAGCAGCAGGGCAGCGTGGCCATACTCACAAAGTGATTGTGGCTGAACAGGTTGATGATAACAATGGGGGTCTCTGTTTTCAGCTCTTCCTTTTTCCCGTCTATAATGAGCTGGTCAAACAGAAGGAGCTCGTTCCACATGGGGCTCAGCGTCTCCTCCAGCATCTGCAGACAGAGACAGGAGGGCTGAATGTACCACAGCCAGTGGAAACAAACCATGTACACTTCCTAAAGAGAGTGGATCGAATCCCTCCATCACGCAGCCACTCACAGGTGGGGACATAGATGGAACATGCCTGATCAGCACCTTGGGACAACTAGCACATGCCAATGAGCCTTTGTGACTGCAACATATGTGCTTTGTCAATGCTCCCTGAACAGAATCACACCAACCAGAACACATCAATACCTCAGGCCTGGCGTTATGGGATTTCCAGGATCACTGCCACAGCACTGGCCTTTGGCATATGAGTGAGGACATGGGGATGTTTCTGTCCCCAAGTCCCCCAAGGAGGCAGAAGCAAGAGTTCAGAGCTCTCACCCTGGTGGTCTGGCAGCAAGTTGAAAACACCACTCTTGCAAATGGATCTGAAAGGCCATTGTCATCTGCAGGGAGGATCCCTCGAGCCTGGTACAGATGTGCTCGCAGCTGGAAATAGCTGAAATCTGGTAAGAAAGAGAGAAGGTCTCTGTGCCCCAATCCAGTCCTGTGCAGAGGAGAGGGCCAGACAGGTAGGAGTGGGCACATCCTGCAAGGAATGGGTACCACTTCTAGGGGCACGCATGGTGGCTCTCAGAAAGCAAACACATCTCAAAAGGTTTGGCCAAGTGAGACAAGCTCAGGAGGCTCCCCAGGCTCCTGTGGGAAGCACATAACATGATATGTGCAGTGACCTGCTGTGATGGGGACACCACCAGGCCTCAGAAAACGGGGTAGACCTTGTGCCTGTTACTACTTTGGAAGCATAATCAGTGCCTATGAAACACCCATCCTGCCTGCTCGGGTGAACGTGTCCTCACGAGAGCAAACTGGACCTGCCTGTCCCAGTCATGGCTTGGAGATGATGTGGAAATAACAGATGAGGTCCTGCTCCTCGGACACAGACCCTGAGGCAGGATCTCTCACCTCCCTGCTCATGGTTAAACCATGGGAAAGGGGCACCTGCACTCACCATCCCTGCTGAGCCGGCTGGGAGGGCTGCATGCCGAGAGCTGGGCAATCTCCTGTCCACTCTCAGAGAGGGACTTGAACTCCTCAGGCAGCTCCAACAAACAGTTCTTGGCGTATTTGGTTACCCCAAGCCACATGTAGATTTCCAGCTTGGCAAAGATCTCACCAGTGTGTAAGCCAGGGACCTGGAAGCACAGGAGGTTTAGCAGCATTCCCACCTCAGCCATACCCCCTTCGGACCAGGATGATAACCATCAGCCCGCAGACACAGCACCACATGGACAGAGGTAAAAGGTAGTCATGGAGCAAGAACTGTGTTTCCTTGTGAACTCCAGGACTCCACAAAGGAGAGCTGGAAGCAAGGATGGAGAAGTGGCACGAAGCAAGCAAGAGCACACTGTTTTGGTATAACCCCTACCTTCATGAAGACAGTCTGGATCTTTGCACAGTCCTTGCCTTTCTCCTCTTCGACTACGGAGTACAGGATGTTCTGTGCAGGAATTCTTGCATAAGCCACACGCTTGCTGTTGCTGAGCATCCAGACGAGTACATCAGGAAGGGTGCATTGGGGCTGGAGGGAGGAAAGGGGAATGTCACATACCTTGTTCTCCCTCCACTGATACTGAAAGCAAATGTCCCCCCCACTTCTTTCTTCTTCCCCAGCTTTATATGTCAAGCACGATCCTATGTGATCTGGGATATCCCTTGGATCAGTTGGGGTCACTGTCCTGGCTGTGTTCCCTCCCAGTCTCTTGTGCACCCCCAGCCCACTTGCTGGTGGGGTAAAAGCAGAAAAGGCCTTGATGTATGCAAGCACTGCACAGCAATAAGGAAAACATTCCTGTGTTATCAGCACTGCTTCCAGCACGAATCCAGAAACATCACCCCCGTACCAGCTACTGTGGAGGACATGAGCTCCATCCCAGCCAAAGCCAGCCTGGCAGGTTTCTTGGAGCCATCTGTGATCCACTCAACCCCATGCCATGCTGGGGAGAAGGATCCTTCACAAGGCTGGACAAGTGACATCCTACCCACACCTCGACAGAAGCCCAAGTGCTGATCCGTGGGAAGAAACCGCATCAGCTGGCACCCAGCAACGAGTGCCCAGCATAAAGCTGCAGTTCAGGCTGAGAGCAGGACTGAAGCAAACACACAGATGGAAGCAATGACTTCTTTTAAACCCTAACCCACATTCTCTTCCCCATCTGGGTTTCACCTGTACTGACCCAAAGCAAGACTGACAGCCTGCAGGCAGGGTCCAAAAGTGTGCCATGTATGTGCAGGGCTGGCTCTGCAGAGCCAGCAACATTCCCAGTGGATGCAGGAAGCACCTTTTCCCTGCCTGTTCCCTCTCCTGCTTGGAAACGGGGTGCCCTGGGTCAGCTGTACCTCTTTAGCCACAAAACGCAGCTTTGCCAGGATCCTCCTTGTCTCCTTCACCTTCTCTTTAACGTTGGCTCGAGTCAGCCGCCGCTTCACCCGCAGCCCCTGCTTCGCATTCAGGATCTGCACAGAGAGCACAACACCGGATGCCATGAGCCAGGTGTGCTGATCACACCCATCCCACTCCATCACATCCTGACCTCCACCACAGCTCATATGTATAAGGCACAAACATTTCAGAAGCTGGTGGTTTCAAAGCTCCAGAGAGTACCTAGGGCAAGCAATTTGGGGCCACAGAGGTACGGGATGTGCAAAACTGGAAGATGGTCCTGGGCTTTCATGTCCATTAGTTGATGGTGTGCACATCTGAGAAGAGGCTTTGTGATGAACCAAAACCAACAATGAAATCCAGAAGGAATTCTGTATGGACTGAAAAGGCCAGAAAACTCATCTCTTGGGCTGGCTCTTCCTTTCAGAGTCTTAGCAGAGTACCCTCACCATACCTCAGCTGATGATGTGTGGGGAGACAGAGAGGAAGGAGCTGGGACCCAGACATGGCTACGTTTTGTTTCCTGCTGCTGTCATTACATTTTGGTCAGCCTTTCAAAGCTCTGCAGTCTGATGGGGACTATGACTACAGCTGTGCTGTGATGGAGGATACGTAACTGTGCTCCCATTCAGACAGCTGGCCTTGTCTGCAGGATTATGAGCCTCTAGACGATGCCTTCTCTGGGGACAGGCAGATGGATGGCTGTTGTAGGTTGCCTGGAAGGGTATTCAGCCCATATGGGATGAGTTTCCAGGGGCAGTGGGTCTCAGTGAGTTCCCCCTAAAGTGCCTGCAGGAACAGCCTGCAGCAAAAGGCCTCCAGCAGCTTACTGGGCAGCATCATGCACATGCTCAGCCACACATGTCCCACCAGGCAGGAAGCATGGCATCAAGGCATCTATATGAAACTGGAGGCAGCCATGACCTCTGCCTCTGCTCCCTGTGCTGGAAGCTGCATTGCTTTGAGCAGAAGTGGGAGATGCCTATGACTGTTACCATACATTTTAGCCCCAGTTTCCTTCTTAGCCTTGGGTTTTGCCAGCCCTTCAGAAGCATCCGCAAGAGCAGGGATCACAGGTTTCCACCACCCAAGTCCTACCACTTACGATGTTGCGCATCAGGTATTTCATCCGGCATCTGTCCAGGTTGTTTGGATGTGCCATTGTTTTCCTCTCTGCACTGAGGGAATACTGCCTGCAATGAGAACAGCAGCACAGGCTCTGCATGCCCTGCACCCAAGAGGGAGAGCACAGCTCACACAGCAGGGCCACAAGCTCCAAATCCCTGGTACGGATCCAAATGCGTCAGAAGCCACATTCTCCGCAATGCTCTCGCTTCTGCAAGCTTTCTATTCAGAAAAGGGATTGCCCAGGACCTGAGGCTCCTCTGCCCAAGCAGAATGGGATGTGAGCTCCTAACCTAAACTGAGAAACCTAGGAAATCAGGGACATTCTAACCTGCATCCTGCTACAAACTCCTCTAGCACCTCCCGGAGCCGCTCTTCTGCTTTAGCCTTTGGCCTTCTCACGAGCTTCTCCACATCATCCAGCCCCTGCTCCTGTGGGGAAAGCACAACGTTGAGGCAGCCTGAGCCTTGCTGTGGGGTCAGAGCAAGACATGGCAAGGATGCACTTGGCATAGACATCTTGTGCCCTTCTGCGGGGTTGGGGATTGTGAGAGTGCTGCAGGCCATCACTCCTCTTTGAAGCCGGAGGATAACCATAACACTGGCTGTTAAAGAACCTCGTGTCTCAGTCACTGAGCAGCCACCGAAGCACATTTCTAAGCCCAAAAGGGTCAGATGAGGCCCTGGGAAGAGACTGCACCAGCTGCTGAGAGCACAAGGCTGAGTCTGCCTGCAGCAGCATCTCGCCAGCGCGTGCAGCTGGGCACTGGCACCAAAGAGCTTTGTGTCACAGACATTGTGTCATTCACACCTCCGGGAGCCACCATAGCACAGCACGGGCAGATGCTCTGCACAGGCATCTAAAGGGAAGGTGGGACTGAGCCCTGCGAGAGGCACAGGCTCGCATGGAACGGGCAGCGAGGATGCCGATGGCAAACATCTCACAGAGCAGCTCCATGTGCCGCAAGGGAAGCGGACCAGGGAAGAGCGTGCCACAGACACCCGGCACACGCTACCAGGCGCTCCGCCAGCTTGACAATCCAGTTGGAAATGCAGAGTCTCCAAGTGTGATCCTCCCAGTAGCTCCACACGTACACGCAGGGTTTCTCATGCGTCATGGGCAGGCAGCTGTATGACCTGAGGGCAGCGGGCACAGGGGTTATGCTGCTGTCACACACCATGTCACAGCATAGGGAGAGCAGGATCTGTGCTCTGTCTTCCCCATAGAGAACTGGCTTTTCTGGGCCCTGAACCACAGACATGGATGCAAGCTCCTGGATCTGCCCTTTGTCATCCCAAACTAGTGCACAGGGTTTCTAGCAGAGAGCAGCGTGTGCCCAGTGGGATGAAGCCGATGGGAGCATGGGATGCTGCAGGGATGCTGCCATGGCACTGAGGGATGCTGCCATGGCACTGAGTAGTAGCAGGCACAGGGCTCACAATACAAATGCCAAGACATTGCCAGGCCTGTGGGACAAAGCAGGCAGCATTCCCAGAGCAAATGTATCATCAGAATAGCTTGTGTATGGGTCTTGCCTGCCCAGCATAGGACAGCATGTGCCAGAGCACTCCTTTCCTTCCTCCTCACTGGAAGCAAGCCCTTAAGATGCTGCCTGTTAACCAGAAAAGGGGCTGCTGCTATTGATGGGTCACAGTTTCCCTGGGACCCTGTCCTTGGCCACCTGCATGCATCAGGCAGACACCAAAAGGCCTGTAGGGATGAAGGGCAATGGCAAGCTGAGGGTTTGCAAAGAGGAAAAACACTGCACAGCACTGGCATTGCTGAGCAGACCTCTCAATGCCTGCAATAACCAACCTGGGAAGCTGAGGCAGGACCAGGGATGGTGGGAAAGGAGGACAAAGACTTGCCTGTCATACTCCATGGGCTCTGGTCTCTGGCTCTTTGTCACTGACTTGTTCAGTGCTGCTGAAGCTGGGGCCGGGGCTTCAACATCCAGCTCACCCTCTGAACCAGAGTCCAGCAAAGGCTGCTTTTCTTCTTTCCCTTCTCCCTTTTCTGCTCTTCTCCATGCTTTGGTCACAACCTCTTCAGCTTTGCCGTAGTTCCCTTGAAGTCAAGCATTGAAGAGGTGAGCGGGATCACTGTGAAACAAGCTTGCTAGCTCACAGAATCAGAGTGCAATCATCCTGCCAACAGAAGCACGTGGCCATGCACTGCTTTTGGAACTAGCAATTCAGCAGCACCCGAGCACCAGAGCATCAATGGATAACCACGAGGTCTGAGCTGGGCCATTGCAAAGGGGTCCTTGTGCACACCTTCAAGTTCCACCAGATGCCTACACCCCTACATGGGGGCAGCACCAGTCACCCAGGACAGCATTAAGCATCTCCAGCTCAGAAGGTGAGGGCTTGGACCTGCTCTTCTCCTGTAGATTCCCCATCGCCCACTGTCACAGCCCCTCACCACCACACAGCCAGCCCCAGCACTCCAGCTTCCCCCTCCTCTGCTTCCCTTCCTTGCTCCCAAACCCTTCGACTTCTCATCCCCACTTCCCAGGAGAGCTTCAACACTTCCCCCCCACAGGCAGTTCATACAAACACTCCAATCCCATAGGAGAGCATCTGAACTTCCGAGGTAATTAAGGCACTCCCTGACCTCATCCTCCATCCTTCCCAAGTTCCTGTTTCGGAGGCTGGCACCTCAGGACCGCAGCGCTGACTTGAGCTCTTCCTACAGTTTCTGGACAGAGGTCTCTGGAGAATACCCACCTATAGAGACCTCAAAGCTGACAGGCTTTGAGCTGAGAGAGGGGTCCATCATGGTGGCTTCAAAGAAGGCAGCAAAGAGAAGGAATTCTTCCTTCCTCCCCAGCGCATTCTGAGCAAGGAGACAGAAATCAGCCTGAGAGCCTCGTGTGCCAAACCAGTGCCTCGGCAGAAACTGGGAGAGCACCAGGGATATCCGTGGGATGCTGCTGAGGTCACTGTCACTGGGCACAGTGACCAGCAGGGAGCTTTCCTGAGTATCCCTGGGGGCTGGTGCAGAGCCATGGCTCTGACTGATGCTTGTGTGAAGCCACCAAGCAGATCTGTAGGCTAAGGGATGGCTGCTCTATCAACACAGCTGTATCCCAAGCCAAGTGGAGACCCAGGAGCAGCTAACAGCTCCCTGGCTCCAGGGCAGAACAAGCACATGCTCAAAGGCAGCTGTGCCCTGGGAATGACACCCATGTGAGAGCCCTTCCACAGGGATGCTCCAGGCCTTACTGTAGGAGGCAGCTTTGAGGCTGTGGGTCTGGCCTCAGCCCTTACAGTGGCTGGGAGAGCCCTGGATGGCCCAGCCCTGGGCAGGCTGGGTTTGCTCCAGCACTGCTGCACCAAGCAGTGATCCCAGTGCCAGCACTGCAGGACTCACCCCAGGGAGCGGATGAAGCTCTTCCACCTCTACAGTGACCTCCTCGGGCTGCTCGACCTCATGAGAGCCCCCGGGGTCCTCCTCTCCCCGCAGCTGCATCAGTTCTTTGGCTTTCTCCTTGGATTTCTTACTTTTCTTCTTCAGCTTCAGCTTGCTCAGGGCCCCTTTCACCTTGTCCCCAAGCTTCCTCTCTGCCACGCTGGGGCTGCTGAAGATCTCCACTGTGATGGCCATGAGAAGGCGGCCCCGGTAGAAGATCCCCTCGCCCATGCCCTCGTTGAGGTCCTTGTGGATGTCCCGCAGGGCTGAGTTCTGGGGGGAGCCGTACAGGTTCACCCAGGCTGGGCCAAATGTGGGGTTAAAGCCTGCAGCGACAGGGACGGGGGTAATTGCACCACAGGAGGCTGATGCACAGAGACCTCCTCCAAGAATACATCCCAGGACATGGGATGTGAATGTGCTTCCGCCTTCCCTGCATCCCACCCTCCAGGAGACCACCATGGCTGAGCAGGGGGTGATGGCATGGGGCTGCTCAGCATGTCCCCAAAGCCTCACCGTTCCTGCCAGGGTCCGAGATCTGCTGCAGGTCAATGTAGTGAGTAGCAATGGCCACGTCACCAACATTGGCATCATCCAGCACCTGGACTTTTATCTTCCTGGCCAGAGGTGGGAACATCTCAATGAAGCTGATCTGCTCATTCCACTCAGGCTCAGTGGTGCTGGTCTCCACCGATGTTTCCCCCTGGGAAGGAGAAGGTGTGAAAGCCACACAGCCTCAGCCAGAACAAGGGATGCCTTGGAGCCTCTCTGGGAATGGCATGTCCTATTGCTCCTGCAGACAGTGCCAGGAAGGCCCTGGATGTGGCAGTCCCTGCTCCTGCCCCCATCCCAGCAATTGCTCTCTGTGCTTCACCAAGGAGGGCTGGCCCAGAGCCCTGCACTGATGCTCATCTTAACAGATATCACAGGACCAGAAACCCTGGCCTTGGGTGCCATTAAGGGCCATTAGCTCAGTAAACTCTCCCAAGGGAGTCAGGCTGAGTCCAGGTTGCCACAGAGGATTTATTGTATGCTCTGGGGTTTATTTGCCCCTATGTTTAGGGATATGAAATCTGTGCTTGCTCATCCAGAGGCTGTGCTCAGGGCTGGGGCTGTCCCCCCCATCTGCAGAACCACACATCCATGACCACATGGCTCAGGCCACTGGCAAAGGCAGCAGGACTTGGGCTCTCTCCCAGCCATCTCCAGTGGGATTGCTGTGTCCCACGGAGGCTCCAGACAGAATGAGCCTAACACATGGTGCTGCACAGCCAAGGGAGGACCAGCCCCGTGCAGCCCCCCTGTCAGACTCACCTGCTGCCCACAGAACCAGACCTGCACATACGGGTCGATAAAGACCTTTTTCTCCCCTATGATCTTGGAGAAACCACCCATGATGCCCGCGCTCATGCTGGGCAGGCCCTCAGCACGGTAGAGCTTGATGCAGACCCTGGCCCAGGGTCTCTCTGCGGGGACTCTCTTGGGCAGCAGCAGGTTCCTGAAAGACAAATTCATGTTGTGGATCTGTCCTGGAGCCCAGGGATCACAACACTGGGAAATGCCCTGACTGGCAGCGGGTCTGGATCCTGCTCCACCGCACCTTTCTTTCCCCATTGAAAGAGGGGGTAATGAGGCAAAACCTGACCATGCAAGACCGCACTGCACCTACCTCTCAATGTCCTCATCCCGGCTGCTGGAGGAGGTGGGGAGGGAGCTCACAACATCCCCGCGTGCGGTGACAGAGATGTTGCACTTCACAAAGCCTTTCACGCCCGCCCGGGTGTCCGTGGGGTCACTGATAACTGCCCACTTCTGGAAGAACCTGTGCTCTGGGAGGGGAGGGGAAGGGAGGGAAAGGAAGGAGATCCCTGTGGTGACCGTTTCTCATCCCAAATAGAGCGGCACAAAGGTTGCCCTGACCCTGCCTCTGAAGGTGCAGGAAGCATCACCAGCACCCAGAGAGCCAGGAAGAGAAGTAAGGGCTGCTCCTCATGTGAACTAAGTGCTTTCCATAGGGAGCCTTCACCAGAACCACCAGTTTCGGATGGCAGGCAGGGCAGTCCACCATACCTGGCTGACTGTACACCGTCACAACGTCCATCTTGAACGTTCCGATGCACGTTCCCAGGAATGGAATTGCCTTGGAATGAAAAACCTGCAGACAGCACAGACCCTCCTGAGCACCTTGCCCATCACTCCCTGCATCAACATGCAATAGCATTGGGCTGTACCAGTTGATGAAGGATGAAGAGGAGCACATCCTTACCGAGATCTCGATGAGTCTGTGGAATAAAATGTCTTTTGGCTCATGGAATTCGAACAAGAAATACTGGAAGAGAAGAACTTTTCAGTCTGAGCTCCCAGCATGGCCCCACAAGTGCCACTGCCTGAGAGCATCCCCTGCAAGGACTTGGGACCCCAGCAGGGCAAGGAGCGAGCCTCTGTCACATACTTCATTGTAGAAGGGGCAGTTTGTTGACTTCTGCGTTGCTGTGTGCCTCTTCTCCTCTCCAACCTTGACTACCACAAAGGGGTTAATGTTCACCCCCACCAGCTTCTGGGCTTCAATGATATTAATCCCAACCTGAGAAAACGTGGGAGGAAACCTTCAGGTGAACGTTGTCCTTGTTTCCAACTCCATTTTGAGCTGTTTCAGCAATACCAGTAACACAGACATGTAGGGTAGTGCAGTACTTCTCTTTGAATCCTACTGAGATGGACACCATTGGAAAGACTGGAATGTGGCTGTCCCTTTTGCTGCAACTGATTATGAGTCTAAGACACAGCAGAAATGTTCTCACATTTGCTCTCAGTACAAGCAAATAGACAGCTGTTAAGTGAAGATTAATAGCTTCAAGGAAAGGATGGTAGGAAATTCCATCCCTACAAAAGCTTCCTGCCTGGCCAATAGGACCCAGCTCTGGAAAGCAGGAGACGCAAATGTGAGTCCATGTTTACTTAGAACCAGGGAAGGATTTAAATCCACCTCCCCTGAGATCTGCAAGGGCAAATAATGGCACTGAGCTCCATTTCCAGGCTTCACAGTGGGTTCAAATCAAGCTGATGTCAGAGCATCGGCCGGAACCACAACTTCATACCAGCCTGCAGCATCCCTCCACCCCAGCCATGGCCCACATGTCCCTGGGGAAGCTGGGAGGCACCAGCCCTGCCTGAGTGCTCTCCAAAGCTGTGTTTGGGCAGTATTTAGCAGTGGCACACGTGGCCATCAGGCCGATTCCCTTCTCCTGTGCATCCATAGATGCAGGGATGCGCCCCCAGCGCTGTGGTACCTGGAAGCTCTGCGGGGTTGGGGTGGCAAAGAGGTCCCGTGCGGAGCAAAGTCTGGAGCGGCTGCACAGAAGAACAGCCCATGTGAGCAGGCCTTCATCCACCAAGGGAAGCAACAGAAACCCTGCCAAATAATAGCCCCTATCCCTGGGGACAAGCAAACCCCAACAGCCCCTGCTTGGCACCGCTGGTGACCGAAGATCCCCATTTTGCACAGGCAGAATGCCAAGAGATGCAGGATTCCTCCCAGGAGCTGGCACTTCCCACCCCAGGGGCATGAGAGCAGAGCACACCACAGATACCTCCTCACAGGGCTGAAGACAATGCCTGACATCTCCATCTCAGATGCATCATAGAAATCTTCTTCCTCCTCTTCCTCATCCGTCTCCAGGCCCTTTGCCAGCTTCCTGCCCAGTGCAGCAGCTCTCCTGTCCAGTTCATTGCCTCTCGGCCCCTCGGCTGCCCTGCACATCACCCCCACCACATCACTCAGCACATTGTGAGCCCTGGCATGGGGTTAGTGCACTTCCCTGCACCCCGGAGGGAGAGCTGGCACATGGGGACTACTTACTCCAGCTCCTCAAATGCAGGATTGCGGATGATTAACTCTGAACTGTAACAAGAAGAGATGCTTTGCTGAAAAAACAAGTTTGTTGTGGCTGTTCATGGATGCATTTAGTAACAGTGCCACAGCCATGCTCCTGCTTGGCTCCTGGCAAGAACAACAGCATCCTCCCAAGTGATGCTTTTCCACTGTCTATGCCATGTGCCCACCTCCTTGCCCCTGGCACTCCAGCAGTGATGCTACTGCTGCTGCCTGTCACCCTGTGCACCCAGACACCTGCATCTCCCCTAGCTTTTGGGTACCACCAGGGCTGATACAGTCCCAAGCCATGCTCTCTGCACCTTTGCAACCACAAAATCTCACTCCCATCAGCCAGGAAGGTTACAGAAATGCTCTCGAGTCCAAAAGGACCCCTCGGGTGCTGTGGGTTGCTGCGGTTACTTGTGAAGATGAGGTATTCACTTTCCAAGACCCCTACTCACTTACTGCAGAGATGCATCAGCCTGGCCAAGGTGGAGAGTAAACGAGGCTGGACTGCATCCCAAATGCTGCCATGGACAAAGGCAGCTGTACAAGCTGCCTGGATATTTGTTCCTCCTAGGATTTCTATACCTGTCTTTCATCTGATAGACAAAGTCCTCTTCAACCCAGGTCCCAGCTGAGCCATCTGGAGGTTGGTAGCGCAAATCCAACTCGATGTAGATCTGCAAACAGGAAACAAAACAGACACAGACCCACCGATCCAGCCACCTCAGCAGATGAAATACCCCTTCCTGCATCCATCACCCTGAATGGGGGGATTTACTGAGCCTCTCTGTGTTCATTCAGGCCCCCGGAAGGTCTCCAAGGCCCCCAGCCCACCCCATGCACTTCTTGATCCCCCTTGAATCACTTGATGGGTATCAAGTGGCTGCATCTCTGTGCCGAGAGGTACAAATGCACAGCACTCCCAGGCTCAAACCACCTTGGATTCCCCCTGAGCCCCAAATCTACCTGGGAAGCATCACATAGGGTTTCACTCAAAGCCTTTCCTATTGCTGGTGGCCCACAGAGAACTTACACCAGTGACCCTCTGGTTCCTGTCAACAAGGGCTTCCCGAAGGATCAGCCTCCCGGATGTCATCAGGTGCTGAAGGCTGAGGACAAGGGTACCAAGCAGCCTGGAACAAAACCAGAGGCTGCAGCAATAGCGTTCATAGCATCAGTGCCTGCATCCTGGGGAAGAGAGGACCAGGATCTCCACTCTCCTGCTCACAGCCCCTCCGAGCTGCAGCAGAGGCAGGAAAACGCTGCAGAGTTCTCCATAGGGAGCCAAAATACCCAAGTCCCACTGACCATGAAGGGTTTGTGCTCAACCCCAGCCATGCCCAGGCAGCTGCTTGCAACTGAGCTGCCAGCAGTGGTTAAAGGCTTGTGCAGATCCAGTCCCACTGAGTGCGAGGAGCTCTCCCCTTCCCTGGAGCTGCTCTCACAGGAGCCAGCCTGTATCTGGGCACCCAGCAGAGCTGCTGAGGCTTCCCAGACAAAACAGGGAAGCAGAAGCTCCACAGAAGGAAATACAGAAATAGGACATAAAGCCATGGCCATAGGGATGCCTGCAGCAAGTCAAGAGGAACTGTACCTACTCCAAAGGGAGCTTTACCCTGGGAAGGGTCGTGTTGCTCCCTGCAAAGTGGCAGGATCGTGGTGTATAATCATCATCCCAGTGGGCTGATAAACTGCTTTTAAACTCTAATATCTGTCACCTGCCATTACGCTGCTCCCCAGCAGCACAACTAAATCATTCTTCTTTACCCCCCTTATTTAACTTCATACATCCAGCACCGCTGGCATCAGACCCACCAGCTCCATCCCTCTTCCAGAACATCTATCCTGTGTGGATAGATGCTGTCAGTGCCAGACTGCTCGCTTCCCACTGGATTTCCTTGGTCAGTGCAGTCAGGTCCCTCTGATTTGTTACTGTTTGCTTTATCTATTTGTCCTATAGCAGTTTCTATTGACATTTCAGTCAGAGATAATTCCCCTGATCCAGCTCCCATAAGGAAAGCATCCGGTAAACAGTGACACAGAGTTCAGCCACACTTTCTGCTCTGGCTTTATCTTTAAGCATCTCGTGCGTGCTGCCTTCATTTGCTTCCTCCACACCCTCTCTGGCAGGTTTGGGATGTTATCAGCAGCCTCAGAAAAGCTGTTCCTGTTGGTTTGTCTTCAGTTCTTGCACTTGGCTCCTCGGAGTTGACACCATTCCTTGTGGACTCATGTTTCACGTGCCCTGGAAGGACGTGCCTCTACTCTCTTGCTTGCTCCACCACTCTGCTGCAAGTCCTGCCCTTGTAGCTCTGTCTTTTAGGGCCCCATTTTACCTGTGTCTGACCCAGGTCCTTGGGTAGCCTCTCTTACTGCTGGCACAACCAAATCATTCTTATTCACTCCCTTTATTTAACTGAATATATACAGCAGTGCTGGCATACCAGAACAACCAGCTCCATCCCTCTTCCAGACGTTGCATCCTTTTCACCTTCCTTCCACCAGATTTCCAATAGATGATTCTATTCCCAGTAAATGATCCAAAGCCCAGCACTTCTCTTGTCCCACCTCTGCTGATCACCCCACCAACCAAAGGACCTACCTGTTACTGAACACCTTGCTGCAGTTGTAAACCTTAATGGACAGCGTTTCTCCCATGACGAGTTTCTCATAGTGAGGCCAGCGGAAGAGCTGCAAACAGAGCATGAAGAGGGGACAGCTCATTCCCAGGCACACCTCCCATCATTCAGTGGCTGAGCGGGATCCTCTGTGAGGTGACTGAGCCGAAGAGCACCACAGAAGGCTGCTGTGGTGGGGAGTCACCTTCATGCTGACCAGGGCAGACCCTGCAGCTGGGATGAAGGAATGGCGGGGAGGGAAGCGAGGGTCCCTCCAGCAGCACAGAGATGCAGGTCAGCTGCTAAGGCAGCCAGAGCATCATCACCCTGGGAAGAGGAGAGTGCTCGTGCCTGTGGAGGACATGGAGCTGGCAGGTTTGGGGTGAGACAGGGCATGGGAAGGTGCAGAGATCACCCGGGGGGAGCCATCAGCACATTGAAAAGGTGTGCCCCAAGGCTGCCATTCAGCTGACACCCAAACGGGCTGGATGCCAGGAGGGAAAGGTCCATCTCGCCCCCAAAGGCCTTCTCTTCCTTTCTCCAGGCCAACCTGGCCTTGAGCACTGCCAGGGATGGGGCAGCCACAGCTTCTCTGGGCACCCTGTGCCAGCGCCTCAGCACCCTCACAGGGAACAGCTTCTGCCTAAGAGTTCAGCTCAGTCTCCCCTTGGGCAGGTTCAAGCCATCCCCCTTGGCCTGTCCCTACAGGCCCTTGTCCCAAGCCCCTCTCCAGGTTCCCTGCAGCCCCTTTAGGCCCTGGAGCTGCTCTCAGGTCTCCCCTTCAGGAGCCTTCTCTCCCCCAGGCTGCCCCAGCCCAGCTCTCTCAGCCTGGCTCCAGAGCAGAGCTGCTCCAGCCCTCGCAGCATCTCCATGGCCTCCTCTGGCCTCGCTCCAACAGCTCCACATCCCTCTCGTGCCCAGGACCCCAGAGCCAGACACATGGATGATGGTAGGAGGAAAACTCCACAGCCCCCCATCCATCCATCCCTGCGCTCCCCTGGATGACAAGGCGCCAACCAAGATCCTGCCACATACCATGGACAACACCTGCAGAGGAGCCCCGGTGCTTTGCCCTCACCTCCTCAAAGACAGCCTCCGAGCTGCACTGGATCCTCCTCGTCTTCTGCGTGAAGCCTTGGGAAGGAGAGGGGAGGCGTGAGGCGCCGGGCACCGCAGGCCCCCTCCCTCCATCCCTCCCTGCTGCTCCCGAGCGCACCTCGGAAGCGGAGCTGGACCTGCCGCTCGCCGCGGCCCGGCAGCCCCTTCAGCCGCCGCACGCCGACGCTCAGCGCCATGGAGCCGGTGCGGGGCAGCGCTGCCCCCTCGCCCCGCTCCGCCCGCCGTGACTCAGCCCCGACTCGCCCGGCCGGTTCGGCCGCCGCTCCCCTCCCCGCTCCGCAGCCCCCGCCGAGGGGCTCGGCCCTGCGGCACCGGCCGGCTCCGGGGCTAACGGGAACGCTCGGGGGCGACGGCACCGGCCGCTCTCACCGCGGGGCAGCGCTGATGGACGGGGAGCAGGGGCCGGTGCCGGCCCTTCCCAGGCCAGGGAACGGAGGGAGAAGGGGAAATGCCCCGATGGAGACCACGCTGCTGGACGGGACGCGGGCTTCCAAAGCCGGGGCTGCAGGACACCACCCTGAGCACTGGGGCGAGGATGGAGCCGCCCCTGCGGCTTCTCCAGCGCAAACTCGCTGCTTCTGGGGTTAAAACCACACAAAGCAAATAGAGGGAGGGTGGGGAAGGGCCCGGCAGCCCTCTCAATAGGAGGGTTGGGCTGCCCTGACACGAGGAAACTGCACCCAGGCCAGCACGTGCTTAGCAGCCCCTGCTCACCTCCTGCCTACCTGCACCGGAGCGTGCCAAGAGGAGCTGAACCGGTGGAAGCTGGGCACCAGAGCACTGCCTGTGCGGGGAGGCTGCAGCTCAGGCCCCAGCTCTCCTCAGGATAGAGACAAGCAGAAATCCACAGACCAAGAGGTAGGAGCTGCTTTGCACAGCCCTGACCGGCCTTTGGCAGCAGGAGGGAGGCCGGCAGCAGCTCATGCCAGGAGTGCGCTCACAGCTGCACTCACCTGCTGGGCCTGGTGCTCACCTGACCTGCACAAAAGCCGGTTAACGAGAGCTGTTGGAGCCCTTCCATAGCCCAGATCCAGGCCAGCTGAAAGCAATTGTGCAACCACGAGCTCAGCAGGGCTTGGAAAGCATTTCTTCCACCTGGGGGTCTGGCTCTCCCACTCAGTGCCCAACACCAAACACCTGCACCCACACACCCTGCAGCAGTGGCTAATCCAGCTCTGCAAACACTGAGGAGTGAATCATGGCTGGGCAATGCCAGGCCCCTTGGAAGCAAGCCCTGTGGTTATTCCCTTTACTTCCCTCTTGCACAAGAGCTTCCTGGAGCGCCAGGGAAGCTGGCAATGGAAACAAGCTGCAGTGGAAAGGATGGCACTTCACAGAGCAGCAACAAGACCCTAGCAGGCTGGCAGCATTAAGCACCACCTTTGCGAACCCAAAGGAGCCCATCAGTTTAAAGCAGCACATAAAGCTCAGTGCTCTGAGTCCAGACCCAGTGGTGGCTGGAGCAGAGCAAGGGCTGCAGTTCAGACTGCTTAACGAGACAATCACCTCACCAAAGCGTGCCATGAGGGCAGTTCTCCTCCCTCTCTTCCCCACTTGTAACACATTTTTCTTTAGGCAGCCACTCAAGAGAGGCTGCTTGGTTCCTGTCCTAGGTTCAGCAGTAGCAGTCAGTTTTATTCCTTCTTAGCAGCTGGTGCAGCTGTGTTTTGACTCAGCCTGGGAACAGAGCTGATAATACTGATGTTTACTCTGACCAAAGACTTTGTGAGCCTCATGCTCTGCCAGGGAGGAGGGGAGGCCGGGAGGAAGCAGGGATAGGACACCTGACCCAANTACTGATGTTTGACCAAAGACTTTGTGAGCCTCATGCTCTGCCAGGGAGGAGGGGAGGCCGGGAGGAAGCAGGGATAGGACACCTGACCCAAACTGACCAAAGAGGTATTCCATACCACAGCACAGCATGCCCAGGATGTAACAGACAGTCACCCAGAAGGGCGAGTGCTCTGGTGGGGGTTGGAGGGGGTATCAGTCGGTGCTTGGTCAGGTGGAGTGTGGTGAGTTACCTGTTGATGGGTGGTGAGATGCTGTATTCTCTTCCCTTGTTCTTTATCATTATTATTGGTGGCAGCAGCAGTGATTTGTGTTATACCTTAGTTACTGCACTGTTCTTATCTTAATCTGTGGGAGTTGCATTCTTTGGATTCTCCTCCCCATCCCTCCAGGAGCAGGGGGAGGGCAAGAAAGGGGGGGGGTTGAGTGAGTGAAGGAAGTGCGTGGCTGCGTTTAAACCACGACTGTTCCCTTCAAGAATCTAAGTGCAAGATAACTGGTGCTGCAGGTTACATGATGCAGCATTTCAGAAGAGAGCCCAGCTTCCGCTAGAGGAACCTGGGAGAACACATCATGGTCAAAACTGGCTTTAGTAAGAAAGCAGCACAACTTTCACCTTAACCCCGTGCTCCAAGACCCACAGCCCTTCAAGCACTAGTTACGTACTTGTTTGGTGGCAGGTACCATCCAGAACACCCAGTCTGACTGAAGAGGTGGATTCAAACCTGCTTTCACCCAGGTTTGTAACCAACCAGTTCCACAGCCTGAATTACCAGGGCAGTCTTCCAGTTACTCTATTTCCTGGTTTACCTGGTAGAACAGACAAGTTCCTTCATAATTTCACAGTAAAGAAACAGCCCACGTTACTGCAGGACAGGGCTGCAGGTTACACATTCCACAGCCTCAGTGATTTAACAAAACCAGTGATCATGGACGACCTGCTCTGCTTTTGCAGCTGATCACACTCAACCTGGGCTAACTGAGATGCTGAATCACCACCAGGTTACAACTATAGCAAAGACCCTTCACAAACCAAACCATCCCATTGCTGGGAAAGAAAAGAAAAAGCAGAGAAAGGAAACAGAGAGTCCAGACATGTTACATAAATCAAAGCAGATTATTTATTTATGAAACAGAAAGTGATGCCCACTCACAGTGCAATGACAAATCCAGGCTTCTTTATCCCTACTTGAAATTCCAGTCTCTCAATGCAATTGTGCTTTTCTACAGTCCCCAGACCATAACACAGCCTTCACCCTTCTGGGGACAAGGAAGCACCTCTCTGGAGTGCTATAGACAGCGACACCTTAATTTTGTAACTGCTGTCACCCAGCAAATCACTCAAAGCATCTTTATGTCAGAGTTTCCAGTTGCTGGATTTTGAAAGTCACATAATGTGACTCATTGATCCCATACTGCCCCTGGTTAATGAATGATTAATCTTCATTAAGGCCCCCCTCTATAAGCAAAGTGCAGTGTTCAGCAATGGCTCCCCAGCAAGAGGCCATCACAAAAGCAGTTCTTGCTAAGAGAAGAATGTGATTAAAAATAAGATGGCAAAATACAGTCACTGACATGTAAAAATAAACCTCGACGTATAAAAATATACTGGCACTTTAGAAAGGCACGACAGGAACTACCTCAGGCACCCAACCAACAGGCTTTGGTACCAACCAGGACAGAAAGGGTCCCCATTCCCAAGGCAGCTTGATAGAGGGAAAAAAATATATCATGGAATGTATGACAAGTATCATTACAGCAATACTTCTACCTAACTCAGCACTGAAGCAATGCACATGCCTGCTCTGACACCAAGCAGCAGCTGGGTTGTGTCAAGCAACGATGTGCCACTGTTTCTAGGTAAAAAACTAACAAGATGGTGCTTTCTGTGATTAAAACTGCCAGCAGTTGGGGGTTTCTTCCATGTCTGCATTCCCCCTGTTGAGGAACAGGAAAGATCGAAGACACAGAGCACCAGCAGGTAAGAGATTAGTGTGAATGGTACGATCCCACAGTGCGCAAGGGAGAGTTGGGGTGCTGACAGCTCTCTTCACCCCAGTGGTGCCACAGGCAGCCAGGTCAGGCTGCAAGCTACATGATCTTTACTTCAGGTGGTTTCACGGGTGGCCATCCCTGCCACTTATAGTAGGAGACCAGCTGCTTTGGTACTTCAGCCAGAACCGTCTGGGAAAGCGCTTCCCGAGGAGCCTGCAAGGAGAACAGGGAGAGTAAGTCAGGAATGCTGCAGGGAAAGGCTTGAGGAGCTCAGTGACTGAGTTCAGAGCGCAGCCCATCACAGGCCTGTTTCAAGAGGTCCTTGCTGCAGTTTTAAGAACACTTCCAGTGAGCACTGCTGATGAAAATCCCTTGTTCCCACCCTACACAGCTCCCACCAAAGGCCAAGCTCACGCAGCCTTTATATGCCCCTGATCTGGGTGGGAACCTGCCCCAGGTACTAATAATTTATGTCTCTTATTCTGGGTTTTCATTTTGACTTCACTCCTCAACCCCATCCACTGTGCAATGTGCATGAATGCTAGTGCCAGCAGTGGAAGGAGGCAGGAGCTGGAGAATGACAGGACAGCTTCCAACAGCAAGGAAGACTTCTCTCAGCTCCTGTCACTCACGGACTCAGCACTGGAGACTGACAATATGATCTCTGGTCCTTGCCTAAATGTTTGCAGAGCAGAAAAGATCCTTTAACTCTGCCATAGCCAAGAGCTAGCATACCAAATCAGTGATACAACAGCTATCAAAGAAAAAGCTCCAAGAGAGCTGCAAAAAGGCACGCAGTTCCAAACACAGAAGCAACCATCTCAACTCTCACTGGGAACAAGCAGCTTGGACAGCACTGTGAGGGTGCAGCTTGATGCCTTGTCTAGGCACATACTCAGTTTTTAGATGCATATCAAGGCTAGGTTGGATGAAGCCTTGCGTGGCCTGGTTTGGTGTGAGGTGTCCCTGCCTATGGCAGGGGGGGTGGAAATGGATGATCTTAAGGTCCCTTCCAACCGTAACTATTCTATGGTCCTATGATTCCACATACACTGGCACCAGGACTGCTGAAGTCAGAGACAACGTACATTTCTGAACTGTCGGAAAGGCACGAACTGGACAATGTCTCGTGCAGCTGGTTCTCCTGTCAGAGACTTCAGGACACCGTTATCTCCATCAAGGAACTCCATTGCTTTGAAATCAGCTTCACCAACTCCCACAATAATGATGGACATTGGCAGCTTAGAGGCATTAACAATCGCCTGCCTGGTTTGGTCAAGGTCAGTGATCTCTCCATCTGTGATGATCAGCAAGATAAAATATTGCTGAAAAACATCAGAAAGAGCCAGTCAGGGCTCCACAACACCAAAGCTCACACAACAGAAGGGAAATGGAGCAATTTCTTTCCTCACTTTACCCATCCATTCTATCCCATCGTGAACATGGGAAACAGAAGTATCAACCCCAAGGCAGATCCACAGGAAAGAACATGCACTCACTGAAGCAGTTCCTTGTTGTGCTGAGTGTGCTGCAAACCTTGCCACATGGTTTATAATAGGAGAGAAATTGGTTGGCCCATAGAGTCGGATCTGAGGCAGGATGTGGCGGTAGGCATCCACTATTCCTTGGATCCCTGTAACACAAGGACAGCAGACTGCCACAGGAGCCTCACAACTCCTCCAGTAATTACTTTATAAGCATTACTAAACAGTATGGCAAAAGGGTAATAACTCTCACACAACTGTGAACTCCTAAAGGGCAAATAAGCACCACGATAACAGCAAGTATACAAAGCACAAGGCTGAAACCAGAGGCCATCTGCAGAAATCAGATTTGCTGTTCTCTCGTTGTGCCTCTAACATCACCATGAGCTTTTCATGCAACTTGTGGGAAAAATAATCCAGTGAAGCAACAAAACTTTCAGCACCGATTAACAACCAAATTAAATCCAGACCCCTTCACTGGAGCTTATGGAACTCTGCAGCAACACACATCCACTCTTGTCAGCATCCAGGTGAGAGGACGTTTGCTGCACATCCTGTGCTGCATCCATCTTTCACCAGTTATGAAAGGAATACAACACTTCAACCATCTGTCCCTCTTAGTGAAATACTACTAATAAGAAGGTATCCTCACCTTGACAATAAGGGTTGCTGGGGTTGAAGTTCAAAGCAAACTCATGGGATACCTAGGAATGGCGACATTACAAGCACTTACGGAATGCAGACATGGACAGAGCAGCTGTTCAGTGTTGTGAAGGCCCTACCTGCCAGTCAGGAGGAACCTGAGCTCCAAACCCAAATGCAGGAAACAGCTTGTCCCTGGGAGAGAAATGGAAACAACAAGAATTGAGAAAGAGCAATTCCTTAATAACTCACTATTCTGTTTTATTCCCAGAAAACTGCTGGAGGTTCCACTCCTGTCATGAGCAATGGGTACCCCATCTAGCTGCCCACGGCCCATCACCAGTCACCCAAGGGTTTCAGGCCTGATTTTAGTATTCCTTTCAGTGCAGCACCCGCAGGACTCTAGATCTAGAGATTTGGAAGTAACAACAGAAAAGCCATCACAGCCATAGCCTGGCTGAAGGACAGAGCAGACAAACATGTTCCCATTGAATCAAACATTCATGTCTGAAACGCACCATCAGCAACAAGGGATTAGTGAGCAGCTAAAGCAGCATTACAGAGTAACCCAGGCAGGCAAGGGCAGACCTGGAAGGACAAAGCAGGCAAATATGCCAAACTACAAAGGGCTGCCCCTGCCCTCCGTGACAGCGACAGAAGCAGGAGGAAGCAGCAGCAGCTCCTGAAGAGATGTCCCAAGGAAGGGCAGCACCTCAGTCGTTCAAACACTACAGGTTTAGACAAGCTATCAGCCTTGATCACTGACACATGCTGCAGTGCATTTTTGATGCAGTGGCTGGATCAGTTAAGATCACCACATACGTGTCATAATCCTGGACCACACTTCCCACACTCCAGATGGCAATCAGGTACTCATTTATTCCGTCTGGGCTGATGTAGTGAAGAGAATCTGGTGACCTGGGATCTCCGTTGGAGCCAGTAAAGTCTACACCCACCTAATCAGGTAAGATGATGACAGCAAGTCACTGGTGCACCACCAGAAGCCAATGAGAACAACCATACCCACAGCAGGCCCACATGGCTCCCTTCCTCCCAGCAACAGGCACACAAGCCTGCATACCTTTTCCCACTGGGATACATGCATGTTTAAGGGGTAGCAATCCTCTCCACAGACGGACTGAACTGATCTCAAAAGTCAAGAAATCCTCATTCCATTAAAGTTGCTACTTGTCAAAGAAAGTAAAAATCTGGTTTTTGCAGTCTTCATCACTGCAAATTCACACTGCATTTGTCATTTACATCACAAATTAAAGTACTAATTACAACTTCACTGCTCCTGTCCTGCTATCTATCAAGATGTGCAATGGGGAAACCACTCACTGTGAAGTTAATCTGGCAGCCTCCCATGACATAGTCCAGGAACGAATATTCTCTCTCAATCTGGAGGAACAGACAGGCAGTGTTATACCTCCTTCCCACAACAACTCATTACAATCAGTAAATAACAACGCAAAAATACCCCAATAAAATCTTCCTACCTTGCAGGATTTTATCCTAATAATGCCAGAGTTTTTGTAGCTCTTTTTCTTTTGTTTCTTCTCAGGATGAATACACTCAAATTCCACCTACAGAAAGCAAGCATTGAAGAAGCAAGTCCCAAAATACCAGCATTTATAGCAGGACAAGTTATTGACACAGAACAATGTCACACATCACACAGTTACCCAAAAACCTGGCAGAAGCTTGAAACTTCATTTTGAAACCATTTGCAACTACTTTGGTTCTCTCTGACAAGATAAATGGGATGCTTTTGCTTCCAGCACTGGCAAAACAAGGAAAGACCTCAAACAAGTCTCTCTCCTTAACATAACTATTATTCCATATGCAATCATGGAACAGTGCCATTGGGTTTTCAGATTACAACCACAGAAATGGAGCTGGCTGGACCTGGAAGCAGTACTTGGCTACATCCTGTATGTGAACCCGTCTGCCTGAATGCGGTTGAGACATCCCCCCAACAATAAGAGTTCATATGTTTTTACTGTAAACAAGAGAGAAACTGGCATCACCAGCAACTGATTCAACTTATTCTACACTGGACACACAAAACAAGATAGGAAGAGAGGCCCTTGGAAGTACTGGTGCTCTCTGTTACCTGAAAAGACAACCAGAGCGCTCAGTTAGGGTAACCAGCTCAAGCATAAGACAAGCCCTATCTCTGCACCTATGCGTTAAAGCATGAACAAGCCCTTTTGTTTCCACTTGACTCAGCAGAGGCAAAAGCAAGTTGAGCTGCTCGGAAAGGGAGTTGGCTGCCAGCAGACCAACAGGCTCAAGGATGTCATTCGAAATAGGAATGGTAACAGTACCCAAGAAAAAAAGAGCAACGTAATTCCCATACCAGCTTTATTCTTCCCAGGTGCTGGCTTAGTAATACAGAGATACAGACAGGAAAAAAACCCCCACACTCTTGGAGACAGCAACTGGAATATCTCTGAGGTCAACATGAAAAGGTGTGTGCAAGACTGAATTCTGGACCAGGTTAGGGGGGGATTGAGAAAACTCACCGGGGAGCCATCACCTTTCTGCAGCTGAGTCAGGGTAGTTTCAAAAGTGCCTATCAAATCATGCGAGCCATCGCTGTCGTGATCTGCACACTGGACCTGAAGAGAGAGCAGCAATGGGCAAGTGTATTGCATCAGGGAGAATACAGCTGGATTGGTTCTGACAGCTTTGCAGCAATGACAGCGCAGACCCCCTCACACCTGAACTGGGGGTAGCATCTATATCACTAACAGAGACCTGACAGGAAAAGAGACACTGAGAATGAGTCTCAGACAAAGGAAGATGTTTCAGTTGCTCACCCACTTCAGTAAGGCACAGTCAAGTTTTAATTAAAAGCTTCCCTAGTTTAAACACGAGAGAAAGAGAAACAACCAAAGAAATACCCCAACGTTTCACAGCCCTGACATATAAATGCAAGATCATTCAGGACATGATATGCAACCAGGGTAATGGGAAGAAACAATTAAAAGTTTCTTATCTAAGCATCTTCTGAGTAAACTCTTCTGCCCAGCAACAGCACCAATTTGCCATGAAACTGCCATTTCCACAGAGCTTTTTGTGCACCTTTCCTCAACCGAATTATAATACCTAATTAAGAGGCAGTCACGTTTAAAGCAGCACAAACAGCTTCCGAACCAGACCACGCATCAGAGCAATGCATTTAAGAACTAGAAAAGGCTAATAACTCTGGCTTAGAGCAAACACAGCAAGGCCCACGTTGTCAGCAGCTCCCTACAACATCAGCTCTTAGGAGCATTTATGATATGCACAATACACACGACTGCAGAACACAAGTAGCTCCAGAAGCAGTCAAGGGACAGTTGTGAACAAGGAACAGATGTGAGCAGCTGCTTCCTGCCCTGCTGAAGTTCATGTGCCACACAGATTTAAAAGCTCTCCAAGATCTGCCTTTAGTGGTCAAGAAACTGATGCTCCTCCAGTACAAATCACAGTGACAGCTTTCTCCTCAGGCCAAAGGGACAAAAAGAACCCATGGGTAACACCTCAAGGATGTCAAATTCAATGGCTAGGTGTCTGGATTTAAAACAGGGCTCTTTTAGGATGCATGACTTGGATCCATTAGGGATCTTCCACTGCTATCAGTGGGGAACCCCCTACAAAAAGCCACTTGAATTATGGCCTAAGCTAGCCACCTACACGGGAAGCACTGCATCATCCTTCAGTCTCTGAATGGGAAAACAACATCACCTTAGACACATGTCTCCTTCATGCCAATACACCTGCAGAGAATTCCCACACCTCCTTCTCCCCTCCTGCTTTCTCCCACTCCCCCCCTCAACCATGCCAAGGAAACTGCATTTAAAACCAGTTCT
Source organism: Agapornis roseicollis (assembly GCA_002631895.1). Lineage (NCBI taxonomy): Eukaryota > Metazoa > Chordata > Aves > Psittaciformes > Psittacidae > Agapornis > Agapornis roseicollis. Next base: position 119,743 of record NDXB01018012.1, read on the forward strand.
GTTATCAGTTCACAGAGTGACAGAGCTTAAAACAAACCTCTTTTTGGAAGGGCTTTCTAAACTGGCCAAGATTCACTGTATGCAGCCTGAAGAGTGGTGCTGCTGCAAACAAAACCCTGCTAGCAATACTGCAGGACACAGTATATAGTTATTCACTGATGAATTACTCCTTCACAAATGAACTATCCTATATTCATTATGAGCCTTGGAGTACAGTCAGTGGGTAAAAAGGCCCTTTTCACCTAAAGGAGGAGCTTTCAAAATTGACAGGATATGGGCTTGCCTCTATGTATATGCCATCAGATGCATGGACTGACAGCTTTAGTCCCAGTACCAACCCCCTCAAATGTCACCTTTGTTCTTTCCATTTAAATAACTCCAGGGAAGAGATGCGACTTTCATTTGCCCCTATTTGTTAACAAAACTGTCAAGGTTAGGCTGTGTCACAAACCTGAGCTGCTCTGCACACCGGAAAACATCACTCTGCATGGCAATGAAAAAAGAACTACCAGAATATTAGGTAGCATCACTAATTTGATCAAAAGATTTATGTTCACCCACATATTTAGCACACAACCCTCATACATAGCTGGCAAGGCTGGCGTTTAGAGGATGCATCAAAATACTTCCCCTTTCCAACGAAGTACAAGGAGTTCTCCTTTCACTGACATTTACTTCACACACAATTGTCCCTACATGAGTATTTTGAAGCCTCAAATACAAGGTTCAGAGCAGAAAATACCAGATGAAAAATGAAACAGAGGTGGGTTATTACAGCCTTTACTGCTGCAAGTGAACCTGCCAGCCTGGATTCCCCTTTCTGACAGGCTTCCCTAACCTGTTCAGTACCAGAACAGGATCATCCTTTTGCACAGCTACGTTGTGAAACAATAGATGATGTGCACATACATCATGGCTGAAACAAACTAACAGCAAAAAAAATCTATCCTTTTCAAGAAGCAGGTCATTCCAAAATGAATTCCAAAGCATATTCCAAAGGGAGCTTCTGGACAACCAACAACTACCCAAACAGAACCAAAATTCAAACCAAACCAACCAACCAACCAACACCAACCACCTAGCACACAAATCTTTTGGGGCTATAACAAATACAGCCTCACATAACAGAACACGTAAACCATGCCATTTCATGTCAGTTCTGACAAGTGACAGTATGCATCTTTGCCATCTCCCTTCCACCTTCACTGCTCACTTTTGGACCAAGAGGACTTTCTGACATAAGACTGTTAATTCACCAACAGTGAAAGCCCCTGAACACCACTCAGAACATTGCCACGGATCAACAAGCGCAGCACATCTGACATTAGTAATCTCAGTAATTCTTTGGACTGGCCATGCTGCAAAGTAACCACTTCAGCATGCTTGCTTTTAGACTAAACCTTTCGGATCGAACTCCCAGCATGAGATTTCTTCACAGGATGAGGCAGAAAAATTCTACAAATGGAAAGTGTAAGCAGAGAGACACCATATGCACAGGGAACTATCTATGGATTTAAATGCCTCTACATTACCAATGCTTTGCTTAGAAGGGAAATTAACAAATTTGCTATCAGATTTTCTTCTGTAGAAACTTATGAGAAAATTACATAGAAGAGACAGTTCAGCTACTACCTCCCTAAGCCAGGACCAGAGAGAATCAATCATCATACACAAGACCAAAAGCTACTGCAGCTCCGACTAGCTGGAACAGACTGAAAGAGAGTTGGGACAAGCCTGCCAGTCTCATGAACGGATGAATGAGAGAAGCAGTAAGGCCCTCTCTATGTCAATATCCTAAGGCACTCAAGCTTGTCCAACACACATGAGCTTCTCAGAAACAGTGCTAGAAAGTCACAATTTTAAAACAGACCAACAATCATAGAATCATAAAATAGTTTGGGTTGGAAAGGACCTTAAGATCATCCAGTTACAATCCCCCTGCCATAGGCAGGGACACCTCACACTAAACCACGCCACACAAGGCTTCATCCAACCTGGCCTTGAAGACCGCCAGGGATGGAGCATTTACAATCTCCCTGGGCAACCCATTCCAGCATCCCACCACCCTCACCACCCTTATATCCAACCTAAATAAATAAAACCAACAAAACTAAAACTGAAACCAAAATAAACCCAGAAAACCACAAACCAAACCAAACCCAAACCAAACCAAAATGCAACCTGAAACCCTGGACAGAACAGTGGAAAAGTTCCAATTCTTCTCTAATGAACCATTAGGAAGTGTGTCACTTCTGCATTTCCTAAACTCTCAGTTTGACAACTAAGCATTAATGTATTAATACGGACTTCATACTTCATCATATAATCACTTCTCTGCCACACTCCTATTCTAGAAAGGCAATGTAAGAATTTCAACAGGACCAGACAAGCTGATAACTCAACAGTTAACATCCACAGATTGGAACAACAAAGAAAGAATCTGAAGGCTGTACCTTGATGGGTTTATTAAAATCTCCACCACAGAACGTCTGCAAGGGAACACTGAACTTCTTCCAGCATGGGTTTAAGTTGTTCTTAATCACCTTAAAAAATACAGCAGCATGTCACATGAGGGATGTGGTGTGCAAGTCACTGAGAAACGTATCATGAGTGCTCTGTGTGGCTCTCTAAGAACAGCCTCAGTCTGTTCAACCCTGGCGTGCATGGATGGCCAAGCAAAAGCTCTTTAAGAAGTAAAAGCTTGAAGCTCAGGGTGAAGTTAAATTTTAGAGCTGAGTCAAGCTAACAGCTCATCACCACTGAACAGGGCAAGTCCTGCCACACTGCTCGCTCGGTGCACGGTCGGACTCTTCACTGAGCCAGTTTCCTGCAGTCACCAGGCAGCAAATGAACACTCTGCTGCCAGGTCAGTGAGGAGAACCCCTTTTTTAGGATATGAGACAGTTCTGGACTGCAGAACTGGTGCAAAGCATGACCAGGAGTGGGACTTCCCCTTTCAGTAGGAGTAAGTTTTCTGATCAACTCAGGAAAAGCATCGGTGTAGAAATATTACCTCTGATCTGTACACCAGCTGCCATGTTCCAGCATCACTCTGCTTGTAGAACTCCAAAAATGGATCTGATTTACCCAAGAAATCCTGCAAACAAACCCAACATAAGCAATCAGCCTCCTACATTTTACTCACATAGAGGAGAGTTGGCTAATACTTCACAATACACAATACTTAAAGCACAAAGTCAAACAAACTATACCACCTAAACCTGGCAGTTGAGTTTCTAGTTTGACATTGTGGACTTCAACAAGAAATTAGATCTCCAGTTTGCTTCATTGTAAGTAAAGGAGCATATGCATTCCAGCAAGAATTACCTAGCCTAGTTGAATGTCTGCAAATACAGAGTCCTGGCCAAAAGCCACTACTGTAAATATCACACAAGCATGCAATACAGTTTAAAACAATACCTTTTTGTCCAGGTTTTGGGCTTCAATTTCCAAGTACACAACCCTGGTGTCTTTAATCTCCTCTGCTGAAATCTGTGCCATAGAAATGCAGGAAAAAAAACTGTTAAAGAAGGAACCCCACAGAGTTTTGTTTGTACTTGGTCCATGAAAGAAACTGCAGTTTGAAGTACCCATCTTTCCTGTACGCATGCAGCACTCGAAGACACGCTGACAGAAAACCAGAACATATGGAGGAGTGAGAAACCATTTTACCTCCACAAAAACTTACTTACTGTAATGGTGCCCTTTCCTGCTGGCTTTCCCTGCTTCAATTCCAGCGGTCGGGTGAACACAGAGCTGGACACAACCTAGGGTTAAAAGACAGATAAATACAAATACCAAGTTAGACACAGAGCAAAGAATCACTCTTTAAGGGCAGAATTTTCAAGCCCTTCTAAAAGATCTGAAAGGATTTAAATGCATTTCCAACAGCGACAGCCATCAGAGGTTGTGCTCCTGAATGGCTGAACAATCTGAGAATTGCCTTCTCTTGCTATCCACAGAACAGCACCCTTTTAACAAGTCTCCAACCTTAACTTCAGCCTCCTGTTTCTGCTGAGACACAAGAGGTTATTTTCATCACAAGCAGCCAAAAAGCCATTAAGAAGATGATGACTATTTATTTTATCAAGTCTTTCTTGAACAACATTAGCCTTCCTTTCTTCTACCTCACTATACAAACCCCGCATCAGGAAATGAGTACAGAATCTCAAACAGCCTGATTTCCCCAAATTTACTGCCTGATGATCATTTTATATGAAGGAAACTCATTAGAGCTCTCCAAGCACGATGCCTCCCTTACTTCCAAACTGCCTTCAGTGCTACAAGCACCTCCTAAGCAATTAATTGCAAACCATTTGTGTTTCCAACCTCCTCTTTGTCATTGTGACAGAAATTTTTCTAACTACGTTCCACAGGAACAGAAATGAACCTGTTCAATGAGATGGTTTCAGATTTGAACGTGACAAAGCCTTTGATAAAGCAATCTTTCACCCCGTTTTTCATTACAAACCAACACTTGCTGATACTCTGTACATCATTTAACATGCCCCTAACACATACCTGTCCCAGCGTGCACTCGATCCCTCCAAGGTAGTCATCATCATTCAGATCAAAGGACTTGTTATCGATATCATACACACCGAACTTCAGCTTCTGCACCTTCTCAAAGTAGTAATCCACAACCAGTTTCTTGCAGAATTCAGGGTTTTGGCAGTTCTTGATCCTCTCTGTGCGATCCAGCTGCACAAACACAGAAATAAAGACACTGATGATGAGTAAGAAGCACACTTTCTCCTTCACAGCTTTTCATATGCACTGGTTGAACACAGGCACCAGCCAGGCTGCACACTCCAGCCCTTGCTTTGTGCTCGGTGATGAACCAGGCCATGCTGGCAGGCTGACTGATGGCTTGCCAGGAAGGAACATTGCATTGGATAATAAATGTTACTATATAGGAGAATTCTGAAACTAAGGGGGAAAAAGCTGGGGGAGCACTGTATTCTGGAGCATGTGTTCTGGGGTAGAGAAAAGAGAGCAGCCCATACTTTAACAGGCAAATAAATCATCCAATGCAACTCTAAGCAAATATATGAGCAGTTAACAAAACAACAAAGGTAAAAGCCCCAACAGAGTTTGAGCATGGGCATTGGGGGCTGCCTGCTGAATGAAAATGTAAATCAAACACATCAGGCACTCCGTAGGAAAAGCAATGGGATGGAAACAGGGAAAACCCGTCACATCTGGCAAGGGCAATGCAGGGTTGACCTAACCCTAACCCTTACCTCAGCCCACTGGCCCCCGCCCAGGTCCTCCAGCAGGACACAGAGCGGATCCGACTTGGAGCCCAGGTCCTTGTCGAGGAGGCTCTGGCAGGACACCGACAGCTCTACCTTGGACACGCACCCGGCCATCTGCAGGCAGAGCACAGGGTCAGACCCACCGACAGACTGATAACGACCGACCGACCGCCGGCCCGGCCCCGCGCCCCCCGCTGCCGGCGCAGGGCCCCTCAACGCGGAGCGGCTGCGGGGTCGCGGCTCCCCACGCACCGGCCCCGTTATCCCCGTGTTCCCATCGGGCTGTGCCCGCGGCTCCCGGCGGCCCCGGCTCCCTGCGGGCGGCGGAGCGAAGGGCCCGTCCCCCCAGCCCGGGGGAAGGACACCGCCAAGTCCCTCCCGCACGGAGCGCTGGGGGGGGGGGGGGCCCGGTTACATCGGTCCCGGAGCCCAAGCTCTGCCCGTGCAGATGCTCTCGGAGCGGGTCACCNGGGGGGGGGGAGGCCGGTTACATCGGTCCCGGAGCCCAAGCTCTGCCCGTGCAGATGCTCTCGGAGCGGGTCACCTCCCGCGGAAGTGAAACCCCGGCCCCAGCCACCGCCCTGAGCTGAACGGGGTGAAACTGGCTCATCCCGGTGCAGAGCGGTGAACGAGCCCCGCAGCATCCCCCCCCGCCCCCCGCCGCTGCACGGCCCCGCTCCGGCCCCTACGCGCTCCGGAGCCCCGCTTCTTTCCGGTGCTGCCTTCACACAAGCTGCAGTGTGAGCTCGTAACAGGGTGGGAGCTGAATTTTATTACACATCACTGACAGAACCGGGCTGCTCCAAGCCCCTGTGTCCAACCTGGCCTTGAACACTGCCAGGGATGGGGCAGCCACAGCTTCTCTGGGCACCCTGTGCCAGCGCCTCAGCACCCTCACAGGAAACAGCTTCTGCCTTGTATATAACCTAAATCTCCCCTCTGCCAGGTTAAAACTATTCCCCTTTGTTCTGTCTCTACAGGCCCTTGCCAACAGCCCCTCTCCAGCTTTCCTGTTGTCCCCTTGGAAGCTGCTCTTAGGTCTCCCCTTGAGCCTTCTTTTCTCCAGACTGAACAATCTGAATTTAGATTAAACTAAATTTGGAACATGAAAGCTTCAAGCATCAAAAAAAAAAACCCATTCAAGAGACTCGACAGCTTGAGAGAGCCTGAAACGTGAATATTTCATATGAAAGGTCCTTCGGAGTTCAGAAGGAAATCATTGTCTGGTCTTTCTAGGATCAGAGTATCCACAGGGCTGATACTTGCAGGATGTAAATATCTCAATGAAGAGATTAACTTTTATTAGACAACATTTAACTCTCTTGACTGCCCAGTCTGCCCTGGACAGATGTTCATGTCACTTAACTCACTATTGCATGGCACTCGGATGCTCCAGTGACGGTGGCAGGGCAAAACCAGTGCTCAGTAAGAAAGAATGTCAGCAAAGCTTTAGGCAAGGAGGATCCTTGTTCAGCTTTCTGCTGAGGTCAGCAGCAGCAGCAGCTCTAACACCAGCATCTCCAAACAAGTTGAACGCTTGATTAGACTACTCCAATCTACCAGTCAGAGCTCTCCATCTTCCACTTCAATTGCCATAAACCCCAAGCAAGATTCACAGAGAAGCTTACTGCCTTTAATAAATACATTTCTCCTAAGGCCACAAGTCAAGGTATTGGGGTTTTCCCTTACCTACATGTGCCATTGCACCAGACCAGCTTGCATCTCACATTGCAGTTCTACAGACAACCAGGCATGTCGTATGACACCAGCTGTTTGACAAGGAAGATCAGTTCTTCCAGCCTTAGCTCCCATGACAACATTTCTCCTCTATTTTTGTCTATTGCAGAGATTTCTGTACTAACGGGAGACAGAACCAGGGCTACTTTTCCTTCCCACCAGAGAACAAAGGATCAGAATAAAGTTAATCTTAAGAAACAGCTCCCCACAAGCTTTAGCATCCCCTAACAGCAGCAGTCCCTTTCTGGGACAAAACCATTACTCCCCATCTCAAACTGCACATCGAACAAGTTCAAACACATTTATACCGTGTTACAAGGACACCAGTAAGTTGAAAGTGTGAGATGGGAACTTAAACCACACAATGAAGCCTGAAGGGGAAGTGACACAGATCAGTACCAATTACAACATTAAGAAAATACTCCACGGTTTCAAGGATTTATTTTTCAATACAGTAACACCCAGAAGGCTGTCTCATCCTGTTCTGGATTCAGTAATGGCACAGGATTTACCTTGAAACACAACCCAGATGTTCTGCTGAACCCCTGGGAAGTTACAAGCCACAAGGGATCCTTTCCTACATTCTCCTCCACCTGGAGATCACAGGGCACGGGCTGATGCAGGTGACAAGCAGGACCACACAGAGTACAGCCTGTCCAGCTGTTGGTAGCAGCAGAGCAGGAACTGTTTCAAAAGGCTGGACTCCCTCCTTGCCACCGCAGGGGATAACAAGAAAGCTGGTTTAGCAACCCCAGACAACCATTATCCTTAACAGATTCAGATCAAATTCATGTTTAATCTGAAAACATCACCAGCGATTGTTTATATGTTGCTGCCTACAGACATCCCTGAGGAGCCCACACAAAGTTGTTTTTTCACTTCACAGCTTTCCAAATACACTGCGTGGTGTTCTCCAGTTTCAATCCATCCCTTGGAATAACAGCAGCAGAAAACCCTGCTCACACACACCAGTCAACACGTCTCAGCGGCAAGAGCAGGGAGTAGGAGGTCTGTTAAAGACAAAACATCTATTTCAGTCAAGCCTGAAGATCTGCTTGGTCCCTAGGGAAGCACCTTTACCCAGTTATCCTGCTCATGCAATTACCAGAAGCAGCTCAAATCTCTTGAAACCTGCCTGTATCTGAAACGTTTAAAAAGATCAAAAGCTTAGGTTGTTTTCATTCCAGACATACACATACAGAAATACTGAAGGGGGGAATAATAGTAGAGCTCCTCAGCAATGAGGAAAACCATCCCCAACCTGGCTTATCAAATGTTTCTGAATAGGATTTAATGATTTTCAGTACTGTCTCAAATACTCTCTTTTCCTCCCTAAAGCAAAAGTTCTGGTATTCATTCCTCATAGGAAACTCTATTTTACTGTAGTAAATGCATCTCTTCTCCTATAAAACAAAATGAATTGTTTGTGATCTCTATCATTTGACTTTCATCTCTACCTCTCTCCACAAAGGCTCTGCTCATTTCCTCTGAGTGACCATCCTGAAGGCTTTGACAATACCACTGGGAACAACCTCCTGCCTAATCCAACCTCCCATCCCTTTCCCATGAAGCAGAACCCTGTGATGCTTTCTCTTTCCCCTTAAGCTCCTGCATTCTGAACTTTCACACAACCCTGCAACATCTTCCTGGTATTTCATCGCTGTGAAGGCTGCCCAGCTGGCACACGCCAGCTTAATCCCCTGGGAAAGGTTTTATGTCTTCCANTGCTTTCTCTTTCCCCTTAAGCTCCTGCATTCTGAACTTTCACACAACCCTGCAACATCTTCCTAGTATTTCATCGCTGTGAAGGCTGCCCAGCTGGCACACGCCAACTTAATCCCAAGGAGCAAGCATTGTGCCAGCGGTGCGGTTTTGAACTGAGCAAGCGGTGAGTGATGCTTCATCATTTACCAGTGCTTTGTACAGACACATGACAAGAGAAAAAGGTTCTAGGTGTTACTATGTTCAAGCACTCCCAAGAAGGCTGGGAGTGGGCGCCTGATAATACATCACCCATGTTATCCCTATGAACTCTAGGGCAAAATACTACCCACAGAAGTCTAAGATCCTGAGCACACACTCCCTGCTCAACCAGACATCATCCCAAGTTATTCAAGTACAACACAGAATAGCTGCACACTAAATACACTTTAAGTGCTCAGACAGTCAAACCGAGGTCCAGTTAAAAAAGGCAACATTAGGTTTACTACACATACCACTTCTTCCCAGTAAGATCACAAACTCCAACGGTTGTATAACATGAATGGAAGGAGGAATCCTGTATTTCCAAAGCAGCTGTTCTACACCAAATTGAAACACACCAGTAAAGAAGTTGGTCCTAAATAATCAGAGAGCAAAGAAGAGCTACATTCTAGAAATATCACATAGGAGATCCATGTTACAGCATTCAGAAGAATAAGAGGCTACTGCTGCTTCCTGTAGCTTTATGCAAGCATTGCAGAACTCTCACCCTTTTCACATTTCTACAGAAAAATCAACTTCATTTCATACAGAAAAGCACATTCTCCAATGTAACCAAAATCAGCTCCATCAGCAAGTCTAATAGTAATTTCTAATCATTCTTCTCCTGATTCAGTTTAACCAAAACTTAAAAGCAAATCAAATGCAAGTGAAGGAGGGCACAGCCCACCTTGGCTTGCAGAACGCTCCAGAACAAGCGTGCTGGAAGGTTTCAGTGTCCCAGTTCAGAGCTCTGGAGGGTCTCCCATTTCCCCAGAATGCCACATACGGGTGCCTGAAGCACAAACACTTCTGTACTTATCCCTCTGCAACAGGAAGGCCACCATTTAATCGACAGAGGATCAAGTGTTGGACCACATAAGGTGAGAATTACTGAATTACACCACCTGTTTTTACGTGCCTCTGTATCACATTAACCTGAAAGCCAGAGGCTCCGTTTCCCCTAACACTGGGGAGGATGGGGTGAAAAGGGGGAGCCCAGGCGAAAAGGAGGCTGTGACTCTGATCAGCCCAGCTTGGCAGCTCACAGAACTCACAGAGTCACCCCAAGGACAAGAAAAGCTGCACAGCTTCATGGCATCACACATCACCAGCAGGATTTTTAGTGGTGTCTTCTTCTGGAGAGAAAGCTTTATTGCATGAGGCAGTCTTGTGGCCAGCCTGGTTTCACTGCTCCACGTAAGATGGAATATAAGCAAGGATTCAGCACAAGAACACCTGTGTTTTGTTCCTAGTTAATCGCATGAATAAATCCTCATCAACTGTATCACACAGTACAGGGTACTCAATACATCATTCCAGTGTACACCAAATATTTCTCACTGAAGAACTTGGTTAACAAAAGCTTGAGCACAGGTATTAAAGCCTTAAGGACAGCTGAATTCCGATGGGCCTATTTTGTACCAGACTCACTACAGCTTCTGCCTTACACCCTGCTTACAAACAGAACACAAACACAAGCAATTCTGCCAGCAGCACAAACCAACTGCAATTTTCACCCTCTCAGCCTTAAGCTACCCAACAACTCCAGAAATAAACCCAACATGTGTAACGGACCATCCCAGTTAATATATCTTGCACTTCCCAACAACACAGCATAGCTCTCCCCTTGCCCACTGCTCAGTTTAATCCCACGTCTTGCAGCTATCGCTACATTCTTCCACACAGCTTCTCTTCTCCTGCTGTGATCCCTGGATGTGCAGACCAGCAGAAGCAAAGCTTTCTCAGATTACCAGTTCAATTTTCAGGGCAGGCTCTAACATTCCAGGGTTTGGTATTACAAAACTGATGCTGAGGCAGCATCTACATCACCTTCTAAATGTATGATCAAAATTTGAATCCTACTGTGATCCTGCTTTCCAGGCTCTAAAAGAAATCATTCAGATTTGTACCATTAGATGCATTAAAAAGCATCTTCAGTTTAAACTGAAATTAAGGAGTCTCATGAGAAAGACCACAGTCCACAACAATTATCAGTCAATAAAGCTTCTTTCCGGCACATTGGCTCTTCCACAGGCCACAGAGCCTCATCCCACAGCCCAGAAGCTTAGCACATAACAGAAACAGCTAGTTTCTTCCTACAATTTCATTATTCCTGGGGGTTTGGAGCAGGGATGAGTAAGACCAGCATTAACTGCAGGCAGATAATACTCAGTATTCTCTGTACTGTGTTCTATCTGCCATCATGTGTCAAGTGATCAAACAAAGCTTTGTGGGAAGGGGGTTAATTAACTGTTACTACAGATTTGACATAAAATCTGAAACAAAAGGCATCTCCCAACTGTAAAAAAGAAGTAAAAGCATTGAACAGTTATACAGACATCTGTCTAACCAAACTGCTTTGACGGCTTGATGCAGTCCCTGTGAGGCGCATCTATAGCCCATCATATAGTCCTCATTTCAGGGCTGAGAGCTCCCAGGGAGGACGGACACAGCAGAAAGCTGACCTGTGTTCCTTACAGGGTGAAGCGCTGAGGTTGTGCCACTTCCCCTTGTCCTGACTACAACCTTACGCAAAGAGGTCACTGACTATTGCACACTGAAGGCACTAAACACACATGGAAGTTATGACATGGTTCTCTCACTGAGCTGTCTCCACATGAACCCTGAAGCTGAAGGAGTGTCAGGATGAGAATTCGGGGGCTCTCATAAGTCAGCCCACGGGAACAAGTGCTGAGTACGCATGGTGATAACCCAACCTCTGAGACATTTGCAGAACCGACTCAGAAGCCAAGCTCCCATTTATGACCATAAAACCAACAAGTTCAGGACAGTGTTAAGAAAAGCTGAAACAAAGCACTAAAGTCACAAAGAGCTAATTTCCAGCAGAAAACACCAACAAGAACTTTCCCCCCTGCAAACAAGTGAGAGCCAAGCCCCAGCTCTAAGCTAACACCACCACCTTCTTCAATTTCCACTTTACACTGTTCAGTGTTCTCCTTTAACTTAGGCACCGCCACCATCCACCTTAATCATAACCAACAAGCTCAAAGAAAGGCCTGTGCATGCCTGTAGATAGATATCCATTTCTCCCCTTTTCAGAGACATATATAATCAAACTGGTATGTGAACACTGATTCTATCTCAGGTATTAGTTTGTATTAAATTACAATGGGGTTCAAATTGACACCTGAACTTAAGCAAAACCTGTTATTTTCCCATGCTCTTCACACAAAAGGAAACAATCTTCAAAGCTCTTCATAGCGTTTAATAGCAGAATAGCAAGCCCCATTTCCTTGCAAAGCTAATGTAAAGCAGGCTGGGGCTTTGCAGTCATTCATTTAGCTGAAGCTGGAACAGTAACTGCAGTCCTTGAAGTGCTCACTGACTTCTCCCACCAAGCAGGATCTTTTTCATTCCTTTCATATTCTTTTATTCAGCTTCTTTCCCCTCCCCAGAACTTGTGATTCTCGAGTATTTTTTACTGAAATGTAAAGAACAACTTAACTGAAAACCAGAGTTAAAAGCTCAAGCTCACTGACCTTTGAAACAACCCCAAACACGCGATTCTACACTGCAAATCATCTTTGCCTTTTTCAAGTAAGGACTCATTCCTTCCCTTTGAAATTCCTGTTATTCCCATCTCCGGCACATTCTGTCCTATGCCCAATAAATCAGTCTGGCTACAGCTCACTCCTCCATTCCTCTGTCCAAACTCCTCAAGCTGAGACAGGACTACACTATACTCCTCCATATTTACTGCAGCTTAACCTACAAGGACCACAACATAGCACTTACACGCACCCATGATTTTTGATGCAACATCTTGGTGTTCCTTTTGCTGGTCCCTTTTGCAACCTCTACCCTTTCCAAAGACTGGAAATCTCAGCAATCCTGTACTTACTCCAGATCCCACATTTTACCCATTCCCTTAAATGTAGATATATTACACAGGTGACGTCAAGGCAAAAACTCATTAAGGTCCATCTGTCTAGACTAGCACATACTGTATGAACAGCATAAGCTCAAAGTATGGCTTTTAAAAGCGGTTGAAATACCCCAGATGAATTCCTCAGACTATCTGTAGCTGTCCTGGAGTTATTACTGCACAGTGACAACTCTTGCCTAAAAACGAGGAAGGACATAAAGCAGAAGCAACCTTTCAAGTTCTTGTGCATCACAGAATCCTACTCTCATATGCCAGAATTCAGGCTTTCTTCTTTACGGACTTTAAACTTGAATATAACTCCTACTGAAACATGACCTGGAAAAAAACCCCATACTACTGCTTCTGCAGTATTCATAAGAAATCCATTTCTTTGATTTACTCACTGCAAGTTCAGCCTTTCTTATGCCAATACCCACTTTCAGTTCTTCTTTCTCCTTTTGTGTACATGACTCTTTTTAAGAGACTCACATTCCCGTAATACTTTTCTGCCACTTTATTGTTACCATCTGTACTACAAACATCTTCACTTCTCCATCCTAATTTACTGCCAATTAGTGATGCTCCAAAACAGAAAAGCTTCCTAAAAAAGCCACCACCACAAAAACCTGGCACCAAGAAGCAGAACAAAGTTAAGGCTATAGCAAAGGATTTTAAACATTGCTTTTTCTCTCCCCCATCCAGAACAACAGAAGTATTTATAAGCCACAAACCACCACACAGACCTTGTGTCCCTTTTCTGTTCTTCAGATCCACCTCCTCCTGCCTATGTACCTTCCCAAAAGGACAAGAGAGTAAAGCTATTCCGCTTGCCTCGGCGTCAAGCAAAATGACCATACAATCTGCCGGCAGTATGGGAGAAGAGATTCTACAACTGCAGACAAGTATTCCTCAAGTGCTTTTTCCATGCCTGCTGACACAGTATCCCTACTGCAATACTTCCCAACCTATACCCCACAAAAGTCTGTTGTCACTGAAAGGTTAAAGTTGCTGTAAAGGTGTTTCACACCTTTTAGAGAACATGCCTCTGCAAGTGAAGAGCCTAAATCCCTATAACCCAATACTGGCAAGCCTCAGATTCTCCCACAGGAGAGAGTCTTTATTTTCTCAAAGTCAAATTAATAGTTCCAAGATGTTTTTAACAAATACGACCAAACTAAGGCAGAGCTCTCGGAGCAAACACCTGCCTGATGAAAAACCTAGAGTAAATGCACGCAGGAACTGAACTCCATTTACTCTGAATACAGAGACTTGGAGTAACCACCATTAGGGTGGACCCTGGAAAAATCAGGTTGCACATTCTGTGGGCAACGGAACACTGTCTGTGCAGTAAGAGATGTAACACTGAATAACTGACAGGCAGCACAGGACAACTCAGGCTCAGCACCTTAGCAGCTTGTTCACTGCAGGTTCTTCTCCCATCAGCTTCTATCTGTACCTATCTGCAGTAGAAAAAGGACTTGAAGACATAGAAAGATTAAAACTATATTTGTTTTCATGTTACACACATAAGTGACCTTGGAATGTGGGCTGCTCAAAAGCATCCAAGGCAACAGGTCCTTACTATCTTTTCAAGATTAAACAAGACAGAGAGGAAGGTTACATATTACATACCACAGTGCAGCTGGTGTAGAACTGGCTTACAGGGACTCCTCTCATCTTTCACACTAACAGAATTAAATAATACTATGGTTGCATTCAGTCAAAAGAGCTGGTATTTCACACAGATGCACCATATGCAGACTTTTATCAGGATTTATATTACTCTAATTATAAGGCTTGTTTAAACCAAAACATTTTTGGCTTCAGAAAACTTACTGTTGCTTCTGCTTGAAGTTATTTTACCAGCACAACTAAGGACAGACTTTAACACAAGCAGTAGCACAAGCCACCGAGCAGAAAAGAAAGCACTGTTTGCACACCCTCCTTTCTGCTCCTGCAGTAATCAGGGTAGCCAAATACTACTTCCTCATTCAAAGAGCTAGCATGGCATAGTGTTAGTTGTATTGCAAGGAAGAATTCCCATCTGGACTACTGTCTTAAGAAAAATTACTCAAAGGGAGGGATGAGTGTCCAGAGCACAAAACAAAGCCTTCCAAACCTTCAGGACACTGGTGGAGTATGGCATGATGCTGTGGATGCGACTTTTCAGATATACTCGAAAGGTTTCTTTCTTTAATAGGTGCATTCAGCTTACTCCAAGCACTCTTCTACACATACAGGAGTTATCACTGACTTAAGTGACAACAACTACAGCTGTCTTCATAAACCTTAAAACAGACTTGACCATCAAAAACAAATTCTGGTTTACAATATAAGAACATGTAAGACAGTGCAGGGCTCAGGTTTAATGGATTAACAGCAAACCACTTAGCTCAATTACAGATCTCATGCATTCTACTATTAACAACTGAATTTGGATTTCAGATTAGTTTATCTACTCACCAGTTTATTCTGCTCTTTTTCACACAAGCTCAGTGAAGGTTCTGACCCACGAACACTCTCCATTAGATTAGGGCATCACTTGATTACTTTTATTAAAGCTGAAGAGTGAAAAGTTTGGCCTCAACCTTTCAACTTCAACACTAAAGCCACTTGACTGATGTTAATGCTGATGTGCCTTTAACATGAGTTGAATGAAAACATTCTGCCACTGGCTTACTCCAAGACAAATCAGCTCCACACCACCACCCTCCATACACACTTACCTCCTAAGAGCACTCATGTCCATAGATGAAAAGAGCTCTAAGTGCTATAGAAAACACTCAACTGACTCATATGAGACTGGACCTATAACACAAAAACTGGCTCTGCAGCCACAATGCAATGGAGAAGGGGAATCTTAGGCAAGTGAATCAGTAATGTTTAACAACTCTGCCTGCCCTCCTTAAAGAAGGGGGCTTCCCCTCCATTTCATCAATGAATTGCCAAAGCCTAATTTTACTTCAATTAGTCTCTTTGCTTTTGTAGCTGGCTGCACTAGTGTTCCTCAAGAACAGGAGCTTCATAATACTGCCCTTTTATTAGAAGCATTGGGCTAATAATCCAACACTATCAGCAACCATCATTTTCACTTCCGAGTTTAGTTTTCTGTTTAAACAAGCAAGGACCTTCCACATTCCATATCCATCCTCCAGTTAAAACAAGCATCACTGCTTTGGTTACACTGCTGAAAAAAGCAATGTTTTGTAATAAGCTCACATTATGGAGCACATTCTGGCAAACACCACCACAGCAAGGTCACTGAGCAAATAGGTGCTACACAGGGACCTCAAATCTCAGTGACAGCAGTCCTATGAATTATATCATAAAAGGCACTCAATCAAAACTATCCAAAAGGAATTCTTGAAGGAGTTTAGGTGCTGTTTTCCTCCCCAAATCCGCTTAAGCAGCTAGAAAACATTTTCCAGGCTTCCTGCTGTCCCACAGAGACACATTTAATGGGAAATGGTTGAAATGGAACTACGAAATAGCTACCTGGAAGTTCCACCTACCTTCAGATGGCCACAATCAGAGCGACATCATCCTACTGATTTCTTTGGTTAACAACACTGTAACCACAATATGAAGATTTCAAAGTCACCAGCCTTCCAGAAGCAGCAATCAGTCCAAAAAGCCAGGCTATGCCAACCACGAAAGCTTCAGGCAGGATCAGGTCTTGTTTTCCCTGTGCAAGCCTTCCAAGTCCTTCATTTTCAGTTTTAAACTTTACAGGGAAAATGTACTCAACCATGGACTGTAAAGGCAATTCCCACTCTACCCCTTAAAGTTATCCTGGTGGTGACCCACTGTCAACTGAAAGAGGAACTACAGTCTAATCACTGGTAACTCAACAAAACACCTCCCAAAACTGAGGGGGGAAAATCAGCAATGCTGGTGTGAGAGCAGTAAACACAGAGTCACAAATCTGGCTTTGTGGAAATGGGACTCATTGAAAGGGAACATTCAGTATTTCTTAAAGCTTACTTTCATATCTGGGAAGCAACTGGCAAGACCATTTGAACTTAAGCCTGTAGATGTGAGAGCATACAAGAGAAACAGCTACAAAGGAGTAAGCTTTGGCTTTGTAGAAGCAGGAAAGAAAACTCGGGTCACAATTCCTCTGGCTGCTCCTCTCCTAAGCTGCCATGCTGTGAATACATACATAAAAACAGAACAGTAACAAAGGAAGTGAGGACCCATGAGTGAGAAAGAGTCCTGGCTAAGCCATCTGACAACCATGTTCAGCCTAGAGCCATGGAAAAGGAATATGGCATTTATACTCATGAGTGAAAAGGATCCAAGTCAGGAAGCTGGGAAGCACTCCCCGCACAAACAACACCCAAACTTTCCACAAAGTGACAGCTCTGAGAAAATCACTGACAGTCATCTGTATAGAAAATAAGCTACATTATACCTACCTGATCGTAACATAGGGACAGAGCAGCGGAGCTGAGTGCACAGCCACAAACCTTACGGTGAATACATGTTACCAACAGATTGTCATTCCGTGAGAAACCCAAACCTTTCAACTACAATCATGTCCTCACTGCCAAAACTAAAGAGAAAGAGAACCCCAGGAGGTTTCTCTTCCTGCAGAAGCATTTAAGTTTCTCTTCTTCCACCAGAAGTCATTCTTTCTGTACACAAACTAGCTCAGTTTTCCCCAGACCATGAAAGAACATACAGCCACAGAACAGAAGGAAGCATTAGCAAACCTGCAGGACAAAGACAAGCAACTGTATTTGGCAATACTGCTGCCAGGCCCAAGGCACCGTTCCTCAAAAACCTCTTACAGCATCAGAATTTAGCATCTTTTCTTTCTTTTTAAAGACCTGCACAATAGCTAAAGCAGCAAACTGACATAAAACTCAGTTGTGCCCTAGACTCATACTGTCTCCTTATATACCAATCCAGTTTCAAAACTGCTTCCTTCCAACCAGTTATCAAAGACAGAATCTCATCTTTTTCTTGCAATAGAGCCTGTACTAAACAGGAATTGCAATGCTTTGATTCAGGGTCTAATCCACATATCTGGATAATCATTCAAAAACAACTGCTCCCAAAGAGCGGGCCACTGTCCAGCCAGAGGCTTTATTTAAGTGGTCCATAATAGGAGGCGGTTTTGGCTTTGCAGATCTGAAGGCCAACGTGGTTCAGAGGTGCACACTCCTGAACACAGAGAACCAACAGCATTTGCTGTGGGAAGCAGCAGCTTTGGAACCACCACAGCAGAAGACCGAGGGCAAACAAGATACAGAAACTGCAAGTTTTATTTACAGTTAAGACACCACTGGTGTGCACAGGTAACTGCAAAAGGATTGCTTTTCTAGAGTCTGCAGTCTTTAGCACACCAAAATACTGTCAATGAAACAAGCTGCTAATTTCACACAGACAACTTCCCAAAGGACAGCCTAAGCGATTCAGAACTGACCAGCACATAGGTTCTTTAGAAAGCAGACCCTCCATGTCAACTGGCACACGACTACAGTCTTCATTTCTGCATCGATCTTCCTTTCCACTCACAACAAATTCAGAGCATAGACGTTCAAAGAGAACATTAAATGCTATGCAAGGAACACTACTTGGAATAAAAAGTAGTATCCTTCATTTCCTTCATTTTTTCTTAAGCGTACAAAGCCTCAAAGCTCTCATAAACCCACATTTAGAACATGGCAACAATTCATCAATAAGGAACTGGCTTTAATGTTGTCTGCGACGTTACAGAATTGATTTGTGTTAAAATCAAAATCCAACTGTACATTTGCACATAACTGCTTGAAAACTTGGTAACTTTAAAGTCACCTTTATCTAACCAGTGCAGTTCTTCCATACACAACTTTATCACTATATAGTTTATTATATTCATACTTTCTCTTGTGAATGGGACAGTAAAAATATGTATGCTTAACATAAGTCACCTTGGGAATATAACACTTCACCACTTGTTTCAGAAGTAGTACGTTAGGCACTAACACTTAAAGAGCTGCTATAAACATCAACTTAGCCAGTTGTATAAACACAAGTACCTTCTTAACATAACTTGGAAGAAACCGGGACATCAGTGGCATCCAGTGCATTGCACCAAGGAGACTAAGCAGGATGTCAGCTCCTGACATTCAGAGCATCAAAGCCAAAACAACTGTGAATTTCAGCTGTGTCCTTTACCCAGTTCTTTCTGTTGCTACCTCTTACCAGCAGCCAGCCTCAAAGGGAATATTCAAGGGCAGTTCATACCTTCCACACTGGAGAACGGACCTCAGAGGTCCTATCCCTTACTTTTAAGGCTGTCCACAAATACACATACATGTGAAGTAAGCAATTTTACCAAACCTAGCAGTGTAGTCTGTTACTATAAGAGTATCCCTCATAACTGAGAACAACATGCAGCTTAAGGCTGCTTCTAACATGAAAGCCAGTTATTACTGAAAACTTAAACCTGGAGCATCAACTGCTTGGCAAGATCAGGACCCCCTTCCCCACCCCAAATCCTCCACATAACTGTTCTGTCCATGTCAATGTCCCAACCACCACTGGCTTTTTGTACTGGTCTGCATATTGGTTTTAGATAAGCATTTAAACATCTTAATTCAGAAAAAAAATAACAAAATAAAATCAAGAAGCAGAAAATGAAAGATTTCCAAAACAAACCTGCACTTCCTGAATGTCCTCAGGGACAGGCACACAAGCACGGTGCGCAGCATAAACTGCGACTAACACAAATCCTAATAACCCTGTACCCGTTACCAAGAGGATCTAGACATGAAATCAAAAGACAGTGAACACAGAACTGTGCATTTAACTCCAGACACCTGGAATTTAATTACGTTTCACAACAAGGCAAGCACTGTTGTGATCCACTGGAACTTGAACACAGTTATCACCAGTTTCCACCAGTCAACACACACCAAGATCTTAAATCAAGGCTGTGAACAATGAAGCCAAGTTTTCCTTTTCAGTCATTTTATTCTAATGTGAAACATGAAGAAACAAGCACCCAAATAACTCCAATATAGTGTGAAACTTTAATAAAACTTGTTAAAAAAAAAAAAAGGAAAAAGAAACAAAGAGCAAAATTGGAAAGTTAAACTGAAAGGCTTGACTCCTAATCACATCCTTCTGCCATCAGCAAGGGCACTTTCAGACTTCCAAAAGGAAAATAAAGGAAACAAAGATCTGCTGTTGAAACATTACTCCCAAAGACTGTTGAAACGCATAACATGAAGCTTCAGAGACAGACAGTTTTATTAACAGAGGCTTAAGTTTGAACAGTATATACAAATCACATGACTTTTCCAAAAGGTGGGACCACCTATAATCTGTCAAAACAAAATCACGCTAATGAATTACAGAAGCATCTGTGTAATGCGACCGCCTCTTTATTGAAGTACACCTTTATACAATCCTTCCACACATTCCTGTACTGGGAAATCCTCTCAGGATGCAGCGCTGCACAGGATTGCAAATCTCTCCTACACACCACATGAATAAAACTGTTGCCACTTGCACCTCTCAATTTTGCCTGACCATACACTTCAGTGTTCCATGATATGCAACACCAAAAGGCACTGTTTTTCTTTGTCCAGGAAACAAAACAGTTTAAAGTTTACTATGTTTAAGTACAATGATTTGCAGGGAATAGCAGGATTTTTTCAGGCAATGTCCAAGTCTTAGAATTTAGCATAAGCCAAGCAAGGATGAACCAAAAAAAAAGTCTACTTTTCACTTGTGCAATTACTTCCTTTTCAATTCGCTGGTTTTCTACGGAAGGTTTTACTGCACAGCAAAGAAAATGGCAACTCTTATACAGACTTTGAATACAATAGCACAACTTTATTGCAAAAATATATAGTAAACTCAGTATTTTCAAGTTTTGGAGAAAAATAAATTTTATCTCTGAATTCACGCATAGCAATAATTCATGACAGAGTTGCTGAAGATAAAGAGTTTCTTTCATATATAAACTAATTTAACACTTTAGCTGGACTCCAATCTTCTACTAATAATCACCACTTTGGTTCTCTTAGCAGAGACTCTATGTAAGGAGTTCAAGAGACACATGAGAAATACAACATCAATATCCAACTAGTGTCAAAGATCCTATCCCAACTGATTCATGTAATCCTAACAAATCAAGCTACTTAAACAATAATGAGTATTTTTCAAGTTGTTACTTCTACTGCGAATGTTTTAAGTGTACTACAAAACTCGTATGATAATGTTTGAGGTTAGCTATACTTGTGGCAAAAGTCTTATTCTGCACAGTTATAATTGCAATATATAAATAACTAAAGGTTATTCCACAAAGAACAGCTTGAATTTTACAGAACGATTCTGCTCATACTTATAGGAATTAGTTTGGTAGACACATCAGCAATGGGCATAATTCAACTGTTCATACAGTGAGAATCTTGGAAAAAAGTAAAGATACATACACAAAACAATTAATCTGTGTACACTGAGAATTCGTTCGGTTGCAGAGTAAAATCAGGACTTTAAACAAAGCTTTGACCTGTAAACAAAGCAAATTCAGCCAGCTTTTAACCAAATCTAGAAATAGCTATCTATTTTACAATGGCTTGCAAGAGCACCCACTGAAGAGCTTCGCTGATTTCGTCTATTTCCCTTATCCAAAACTATGTAAAACCAATCTAAACTCCTTGATAAGCACTGTGACCAGTAAAGGTTACCAAACTTCTATGGTGACAAAGAATCTGTCTGGCTTCTCCACAGACTTGTACAGGAAAATCCACCACGCACCTCTCCTCGCAGTGGCTCTTAGGCATTGGTTAACCCAGTGCTCTATCTTATCAAAACCAATCTGTCTTACAATTTAAACAATCCACAGGTTCTAGCCTGGAAATACTATAAAAACCAATCCGGATGCATTTATCACAGCACTATGAATATCTATTCTACAACTACTTCATATTAACAGTTATCCTAAAACGAGTTTTACTTTCCTGGAGCCTATAGGCCTGTCATTTAAATCAACAACTGCTGCCATAGCTTCATCACGAGACTCGAATGCAACCATTGCTTCTCCAGTGGGCATGCCTTTTTCATTGTATTTTAAACACACTGAACCAGGAATCACTTGGTAACCATAAAAGAAATCCAAAATTTCATCCACCGAAACAGTAAAGGGCATATTCTGCACTTTAATAACAGTTGGTCCTGGCTTCCCAGAGCCTGTTGCAAAACCAGGGGGTCCACCAACATGTATATTTGCTGGTCCAGGTCCAAACCCTGGAGGTCCACTCATATGTCCATGACCACCAGCAATCCCTGGAGGACCAGCACCAAAGGCAGGGGGTCCACTTACACTGCCAGGACCATTACCGAAAGCCTGAGGACCCCCTGAAAAACCTGCTGGTCCACTCAAATTGCCAGGGCCACCCGCAAAACCTGGGACCTCAACCCCTGCACCAGGTAAACCGCTAGCTGCAACTGCAGGCATCCCTGGTCTAGAATCAGGAAAACCAGCTACTCCAGGCGGAGGCAGAGGGGGACCAAATGAGCCAGACCCGCTGAAGTTACCAGGGAAATTAAACGGAGGACCATTGTTTGCATCTTTCGAATTTCCCCCCAGGAAAGCATGCTCATCCCCACCAGCACCCTGTGCTCCCGGCACAGCCACATTTCCTTGGATCGGGATTTTCAGTAGCTTTTTCCCTTGAGATGGTGGGTTTCTCTCAATGTCTCTCATTTCTTCTAGAGTTATCAAACGCAAAACAACATCTCTTCCATTCAGTTTTTTACGGTGCAAACGTTCTGCCTTACGAGCATCATCTTCAGCTTTAAACTGAACCAGAGCTTGTCCTAAACCTTGCCCATTATTATCAACAAGAATCTGTACAGCATTTTCTTCTACTGCCAGTCCCTCTAGAAACTGAAGGACTTCCAGTTTTGTTATGTTGTATGGAATATTAGATATATGTGCACACAATTTTGGCGAGCCTGCATCTCCCTCAGCATTCATGAGGATTTCTCTCTGGTCATAGCTGTAGCTCTGTAATCTTTTACGAATCAAATCTATCTTTTCTAACATTGCCTTTTTAGTAATTGGATGAACTTGAATAAAGCGATTCCCTATGTACTGCTTATGATGACACAAAGCTGCTTTATAATCGGCTTCATTCCTGAATTCAACAAACCCCTCTCCGATCGCCTTCCCATTCGGTCCATAAGCTATATAAATGCTGTCTTCAACTATATCCAGCTTTTTAAAAAAATCTATCACATGTCTGTTCTCCGATTCAAAGGGAAGACCTTTCAAATAGACACAGAAACCCTGCTCATGGGGCGACCTCGACCGTGACCTTTTCTGTCCACTAGGAGATTTGGACCTAGAATGAGCCTGGGGAGCAGGTGGGTGGGACTGCCCAGAGGGACCCAGGGTTTGCTTGAAAGTTATGTGGCCTCCAGCAGCCACCCACTGTCTCTCTGTTGCAGGACTAACTTCAACATAGCGCTGAATCATCAGCATTCTGTTTCGCTTCAGTGCTTCAAACGTATCTTGAGGAGAAAAAAACTTAACTAGTCCATTTCCATTATTCCGACCTACATGATCCTTCAGCATATGGACTGCATCCACACGGAGCCCAAGGAAAAAGTCTTTCACATCAGATTCTGTTGCAGAAAAGGGCATTCCATGAACGCTGACATACAAATCATCTGGATTGATTGGAATTGGCTTGACACTACTTTGAGAATTCATCTGGATAGGATTTACAGGATTCATGGGACCAATAAACAATGGATTCAAGCCGCTGTTCATATTCACTGCTGCTCCAGACCCATTCATTCCAGCAGGTAAAGGTGCTACGGGTGGAGGATTCATAGGAGGCATTCCTGACATGGGCGGCATAGGTGTCATTGGAGGTACAGGGGGCACAGGGGGTATTGGAGGAACCGGAGGAACAGGAGGCAAAGTGGGTACGGGAGGTGGAACAGGTATAGGGGGAATAGAAGGCATTGGTGGCAAAGATGGCATAGCTGGGATAGGAGGGATTGGTGGAGGAGGTACTGTGTTCATTGGGGATGCTGTGCTAGGTATAGTTGAGCTAAACGTTGGGCTACCAAAGGTACTCCCAAGATTTGGAGGTGCACTCCCCATACTGGCCGTAGAAAATGTGGGTATGTTTTTATTGCTTTCGTGCACAGTAGTAGCAGCAGTTACTACACTAGGAGAAGGATTATTAAAGTTAGGTACAGTAGTAGGTAAGTTAACCCTTCCACTCATTCCAGAACTAGGCGGGGGTCCCGACCTGCTAGCATTTGCTGGTGGCATATCTAGATTGGCAGTTTCAAAACGCCTACGACTGAGTTCTATCATGTTCTGCATTTCAGTTTTACTGCTCAGCAACAGCGTTACTTTCGACCCTTTAATTGTACCACCTGTGCGCATCATACCAAGCCTGGCATCTTCATCAGTGGCAAAAACGATGAAAGCCTCACCCAGTTCACCCCCTACAATATGCACGCCCCCATCAGGGATGGTCAATCCAGAGAAGAAGTGGCGAATGTCCATGGTCCCCGCCACAATCGGGAGACCTTGCAAGCGGATGACCACAGCCATGCTGCGCTGAAACAACACACACCTGCAGATGAGAAAAGGCAACGGCCATGTCAGACTACTGTTTATGACACCATGCAATTACCTACAGACACCACATTTCTTTACATACACCTAACAACATCTTGCACAGATTAAGCATGTTCATATTCCAAGTTCCTTATTCACGTTTACTTCATACAGACTGAAGTATTAAAACATTTACCGACATCATCAGTATATATTTTTTCACTAGGAATTCCAAAGTAACTGTTAAACTGAGACCCACAAGTGTCAGTAAAAAAATAAAAGCAAGAAAAAACCCATAAAACACCTAAGTAACATCAAAAATCAACAGATGAATATTTAATGGAACATAACCAAAATGAGTATTTTAGCAAAGCAAATAAAATCAATTTACCATACACTGATATCTATGGTATCCGCTGTACCTGGCAAAGTGACTGCAAAAAATTAAGCACACCTAAGGGAAATGGAGTTTTCTCTCACTAGGAGAGGGATCTGAGCTCCTGGCAGGTGAAGACAACTGAGAATACAACAGAGTGTTATTTACAAACAAAAACCTGCTATGGACAAGCAGCAACAGCGAGACTCTGGCATCATCTGATAGGGGCCATCTAGATGATACTGATCTTCCATATTCCAAGTAAGCACGAAGCTATTAACAGTTATAAACTAGCCCCAGACATTTTGTGAGTATACAGCTAAATTAGTACCTATGCATTTCCTAGCTTGATATTTGGCCTTTACAACTTTCAGAACAAGGCACTTCGTAATAGTTGCAGATGCTCTCCTTAGCATTGCACCTTGTCGCAGGCACAAGTAAATGGCTTTTAACTCTGCAGCTGAGGTCAGTGGAAGTATAAAATCTATGTTGAACATTAGATTACAATTACCTTGTGCACATTCTACAGAAGAGCCCAAGGTCATACCAGAAGTTCAAGATAAACAGAAGAGTAGGCAATTTTCAGTTATTCTTGACAAACTTCTAGTAAAGACTGAAAGTGTCACATTAATCCTATCACAATTCACTAGTTCAGAAGCCAGCCTCTCATCCTAAACCATCAGCAGTAGCCCCCTGTTTCACCTGAGCCACTTCACCTCTGAAACTTCTTGACTTCCCAAGCACAAGCAAGTTCAGTATCTGTAGAAACCTCCATGGCTCCCACTGGTCCCATAAAAAAGCTGTTAATTAAGCACTTGAAACCAAGGATTAACCAGATCATAGAATAATTTAGGTTGAAAAAGACCTTTAAGATCATGGAGCCCAACCAGATGATATAATGCAACACCAGGAGGCAGTGCATCAAAGACTTCTGGCCATATACCAGCTATGATCAAAAACAATAAGCAACTGCCTCCCAACATTTTACACTCAGCTAAGTACTGTATCCCAGCACACAGTCAAATCTTTGCCTAGACAAGTCTTTTCCCTGTCCAGGTCTTCCAAACACTTTAGGTAACATCTTGAATACATCCTTAAGTATTTGGTAAAGAAAGCCACTATCCAACAATTTAACCATATCCATAAGGCTGAATTCAGTACTTGAAAAAACAACAGCAACAATTCTATAAGAAAAAAGAAGTAATTTTTTTCTTTTGAACTTCAGATTACTTAAATGGGTACTTAAGTATTTTGTTCTCTTGCCCAATAAACCAGAGCTAACCCCTTTCATACACTAATGAACTCAAGCAACATACCAGGGTATTACAGGGCACTGGCCCACACCCAGCTGACTCCAGGAAAGCCAGAGGACAGAAAGCAAACAACAGACAAGCCCATTGGCACACAGTCAGCTCTGCTGCTCCAGCAGCTGCATACAACAATCTGATTCCTTACTATACCATCTTGAAAGAGAGACTGGAACTTGCAAGACGAACTTGAGATGGTCTAAACAAAATCTATCTGTACATACCACTAAGAAACCCCCTAATCCCCCACCAAGGGAAGGCAGCAACAGAAAGAATATGAACTAAGCCTCAGGGATTAGGTTTTTCTTAAAGCAACTTTCCCATCTCCATAGCGAGGTAACAAAGCAACATCCTGGCATTCAGCTCTTACAGTGCCACATTTAACTTTATTCTCCACTGCCCAACCATTTTCCAACAGCAAAATAAGTGGTCCATCTGAAAAGAAACAGGTCAGAGTAGGAACTATCACACTATGTACACATTTAAGAAAGCATGTAAGGCTTATTGCTCTGGTTTAAAACAGGATTTTCAAATGAATCTGTAGTTTTACTTTCAATTTGCCTGACACTGATAGCAATCTCTGAAACCAAATTCCAATGGAATTTCTGTCTACTTTAAAAGAGCCACCCTAAAGGGTATTGTAAAACTGGAGTTTACTACATGATGCTACAGGACTGCTTCTGAATTAAGATGATCCTGACACAAATAAATAGTTTTGCACCTACGCTTTGAGAACTAAGACTACCAACAGCAAATCCTGGTAGGAGGTTTGTGTTTTCTCTATTGCCTGTTATACAAAGAAATGAGTTTCAGAAATGTTTATGCATCAGGAGTTAAGACACCAGGTTTCTGGTGTTAAATGGGGGATATACCTGTAGTTATTTCCTTACTGATGTGAAAGCGTTGATGATCTGATTTTGCTGAACAAAGGCAACTCAAGAAGGTTTTTCAGCTCAGATATGCTGGTTTAGAACACCATACATTCTGTAGCAGAACTGATACCTACTGGATAACTGCATTTACTAATGATTCCATGAATCTAGCCCAGAAGACAAATTAACAGATTAGGTCACAAAAGAATTCCTGAACAGTTCAAGCATCTGAACATTTATATAACTTATAGAATAATGCAAGTGTTTCAATCTTGCATTAAATTCAAACCTTTACTATAAATGCTAAGAGATTATCTTGAAGTTTTCTTACCAAGTATCCTGTTCAGACCTACTAAATCCCTATTGACAAAAAAAACCCTAAACAGCTGCTTACACGTATAGCTGCTAGAGAAGCTAGCTGCAATGACTTCANGCAAGTGTTTCAATCTTGCATTAAATTCAAACCTTTACTATAAATGCTAAGAGATTATCTTGAAGTTTTCTTACCAAGTATCCTGTTCAGACCTACTAAATCCCTATTGACAAAAAAAAACCCTAAACAGCTGCTTACACGTATAGCTGCTAGAGAAGCTAGCTGCAATGACTTCAGCACAGCTAATTCCATGCATGATATGAAGCAAACGCTTGCTATTAAGCAAGAGCTAACAGTAGCATGGTATGAAAGAATTTTAAGGACTTCACTCATGATATATTTTGGACAAAGAATATTTTGTCAACTCAAAACATAACTGCTTCAAGTTTCTCAGGATACTAATACTTTAACGAAGTATTAGTGAAAACTCACAAGGACCAAAAGGGCCGAATTTCACATTCCTAACCACTTACGAGTCTGCTTCTTTCCAAAACGCACTTAGGAGACAATAACCCACTCAAACTTTCCAACTAAGGAAAGGCAAAGCCTGCTCAAATATCTCACCATTCACCATTTTTAAAGATCAACATACATGCAGAGGCAACATTAACTTCAGACACAGAATTGCCTACATGTCTGTTAAGTGTGCACTGAAGGCTTTTTGGAGGACTGTTAGAAGTGTTCTTTGCTTTTCCCCCCCTGTAAAAAAGAGATACTTTAAGGCAGAAGCAGGGTTTGTTGTCATTTTGTGTGTTTGGCACATCTTTAGGGAGACCAGAAGCACAAAATCCTAGAGTTATACTATGGATAAACCTCCCCCATTAGCAAGCTGAGATCAAAACTGGAGAGCAAAGGGCTGCCAACAATCAAGCTGATTCAATTCATCTGATGAACCTTAATCACAGGATTATGTCTTGACAGCAAACCATCTTCCCAGGGAAGTGGTGAAATCACAATCCCTGGAAGTGTTCAAGACCATGAGGATGAGGCCCTTAGTGACATGGTTTAGTGGTGGACTTGCCAGTCCTGGGGTGAAGGTTGGACTTGGTGGTTTTAAAGATCTTTTCCAACCTGGTTGATTCTATGACTCTAAAACCACTGTGTTACACTGGAAAAAGGTATATAAGTTGATAATGCTACTTCTTCCATTTACCTCATTTCAAATGAGACTAACTTGGCTATAAGCATAAACTGCTAAACACACCAGACTAGCTGTTTAAGTGTATGCATTGCTCAAGTTTAAGTTTAGAAGATTCAACCTAGCTCCTGGGGAGCATTCAAGTACAATATCCACACAGTGCACACATGCACATACACAATATGTTTGGCAATTCTTGGATGAAGATTAAGAACTGGAGCAAGACTGGTATTGTACAAGGAATTTTAAGCATCCAGCCTGAGACTATCTAGCAAAAGCTAGAACTGCAGACTACAGTTCTGCCTTTCTGGGTTTTGTTAAAGGCTAAAAATCAACCTGTTTGATTAAGATAGCCATCGCAGAGCTAATTTGAAACTATCCAAGCCGTTTAAATGCTGCAAACCTAATTAGAACCCATTGTACACACTAAACTCCAATAGTTAGAAACATGCAGACTTGTGGCCTGCAGCAAAGTAGCTCTATTTTCCAACAGTGCAGAATCACTGGGAGAATGTTCCACACTACCACATGCTGATGAAACAACAAAACATTAGTTTGGCAGAAAATTCTGTTTACGAGAACAACACTGCCAGAACCACCATCACCAGTGGGACTCAAAGAGACTAAGCTATAGATCATGCGACCCAAATGTTTTGACACAGATTCCAAAAGCTTCAAATATAGCTTAAGATATACTTAATATGCATATAAAGAAGTCTTCAATTCAAAGGCTCTTACCTGCAAAGACAGATGTTTTTTTCTTAACAAGTAGCAGAAGCCAAGCCAATCCTGTGGGCAACCAATTAAAACCAACTTTTAGACTGCAATAAAGAATAAATGGAGGCAAAAATCAATGCAGGCAACACAACAGCAGGAACAGTCCACAAAGAACTGTATATACAGAAAGTTCAAACCTGCGACCACCACAAGGCACTGACCATTGAGCAACCACAAGACTGCATTTTCTAATACCTTATCCCTGTGTTACTTGTTGGCAACTGTACTGCAGTTTTTGTATGGCTTCACGACATGAACGTGCCTCCCACAAAGGATATAAAAAGAACAGGAAAGCATTCAAAGAATCTTTCAAATATTCCCATCACCAAGAGTTGAACAAACCACTCTTTCAAAGGCAAAGAACAAGAATTCAGTACTTGAAACCCCCTGAAGCTTAACAAACCCTTACTCCATAACGACATTCCATCCTCCACCTGCATATCTTCTTACTTGAACAAAGCAACGTAAAAGCCACCTCAGAAAACCTCCCTATAGCTGCACGTGAGGAATCCTTCAAGAGTCACAAACTGGTGACACTAAGTGATATTTTACAGCCACCTCTAGGCAGTCACCTATAGAGAGCACACAGTATGAAATCCCCACGGAGGTGCTGTATTTCTGGTTGTAATCTATGATTTCATTACCCAAATGCTGATCAAATGCCCATTTTTTCCATCCCTGTAGAAAAATTGCCTTCTTGGGTTTACAACTCAACAGAAGAGCCAAGCATTTTAAGTGGCAACAAACGTATTTTATATCTAAAGAAGGGATGGGAAACTCTTGCCCTTTCATTGCTTAGTAGGACACTTCATACTAAAACTGTGATTCTTTGGAAAACTATCCAGGAATGAATCACACCAAGAACAGATAACTGCCTCCTCCTCAAACAACCCAAAAAAAAAGGCTTTTCAGTTATAAGCATCATTACCAAAGTGAATTTAGAAGAAGAAGTACTACCAAACCATCCACAAACTCCCTAACAGAGGGAATTAAAACAAACACAGATATACACAGATCTTCCAGGATATGAAGAGCAGACTTACAAGTGAGAAAGATACAACTACACTCACCACTTATGTTACAAAGGTAAATGTATTTAGGAAAAGACGAAGGGTTTTATTATTGTTAGACCTTTAGGAGAAACAAGTAATCCTGTATTATAAGGACTCACCTATAAACTTGCATATCTAGCAGTGTCAAACGGTAGTTTACAAAGGAGAAAAGAATATAACCACCTGAAAACAGTTTAATTCAAAACCACACCTGCTTCAAGATAAATCTTTCATGCACAAGGAGCTTTCCATTTGGAACAAAACCCCAAATCATTTGGTGTATTTCCAGTTATAGCAACCACAGCAGTGAATACGTTCCTCTTCACAACACTGAGAACAAGCTGAGGATTCGCAGTGGACTAAGACAACACGCTATAAAGTGAAACACAAACAAAACCAAGCAGCGTTCTGCAGGTAAGGTGCAAACCTCCACGCTGCTCCATTAATCTTTCCACCAAACACCATCTACTTTTGTTTGCAACTCTCCGTTCTCTCAACGTTAAAGAAAAACATCCACCACGCCTGAGATAAAGGCATCCTTCCAATCAACCCGGTGCGCAAGAGCGTATTAACTGAGAACATGGACTACAGCACAGGTGCTCCCACACAGCGCCGACACCACAGCTCTGGGGCCTCATGGGAGACTCTCCACGACACCCTACCAGCTACACCGAAAGCATCACCATTCCCTGGACACAAGCAGTCTATGGGACCACCTTAAGAGTCCACTAAGGAAAAACCTGCCGCTTTCTCTACCTAGCACCAGGTGGGTAAGAAAATCACTAAGAAGAATGGGCAAATTTAAAACCAACTAAAACTAGAGCCAAGAGTGTTTTGAAAGAAAGCTCACACAGGCTCCTGGTGTACTTCTCAGACTCATTTCAACACTAATCTGGTGAAGTTTTGAAGACCTGGGCTCTTACAGAGCTCAGGTTTTTAATGAAGAAGAGCATTACGTTACTACACGTCAACTCCGCTGTTATTTATGGGGCAACCCCGACGAGCGGTGGCAACGCCGCAGGCACCAAGAACCTTATCCCCGCGAACTGCGGAGCGTTTACCTCGCTTCGTCCCCGAGGGCTGGGCCAGGAACAGCCACCGGCGCCCGGCCGAGCCCGCACGGGACAAGCCCCACCGGGACCGACC
Source organism: Agapornis roseicollis (assembly GCA_002631895.1). Lineage (NCBI taxonomy): Eukaryota > Metazoa > Chordata > Aves > Psittaciformes > Psittacidae > Agapornis > Agapornis roseicollis. The sequence goes on from NDXB01018012.1 coordinate 151,211, forward strand.
CCACGCCCAAGGGCCGAGGCGCCGACAACGGGACCGCGCCGCTGGGCGCGCAACTCCCGCG
>NDXB01018013.1:9103-43489 GCA_002631895.1 Agapornis roseicollis
GGGGGGGGGGGGGGGGGGGCACTCAGCTCAGCATGGCTTTCCATGGGGCTGTTGGCCTGCCTCATGGCTCTTGAGGTGAGAGCACCTATCTCAACAAGGCTTTTTTTTTGGGGGGGGGGAGGCACCCATCTCTTGGCATTTCCCCTGGCTCTGGGTCTTTTCCCACTCCCCATCTACACCATGGTGCTCAGTGGTGTCCAGCTGAGGACAGGCTCCTGCCTGATCCCTCAGCATTGTCCTCTCCCTGACACCTCCAGCTTTGGGTCAGGGGCTCTCCCTTGCTCCCACATTTGCAAGGAGAGCTGGACCTGGGGGAGGAGGGGGTCATGTTCTTCTCCAGTTTGTCCCTTTTCCAGGAAAAAGCTTGGCAGTGGTCTCCCCAAAAGTGGCTCCTGCAGTGATGGCCTGCTACAGGCAGGCTTTGGGGACAGTGCTGAGTGGCTTTCCCCTACAGGTGAGGGTGGCAGGAGCTGGTGACCCTGCACCTCTGGCCCCCACCATCCCCATGCCATGCTCCCAGTGTGGTGCTGGTGATGATGAGGACACACGCAGGCACATCCCGTGCCTACAGAGTACATGGCATTGCCTGGAATTGGTGACCTGTGATGTCTCAAGAGGCTCCCAAATGAGCCCAGGACAAGGTGCCTGGGGACACCCACCTGTGGGAACAGATGGGGGACTCTGCGGTGCCATGATGCTTGGCTCTCCTCCTTCATGAAATCCTGATCCTGCCAAAAACGGGCTGCAGGGACTTGAGGCAGTGCAAGGAGATCCACTAACTCATGCCAGTGGGATGCTGTGACAGAGACCGTGACCCCGCATGGGCAGTGCTACCCAAGGAGCCCCATGTCAGGGTGCCACCGCATCCATGGCTCATGCCATGACCTTTACCCGGTGCTGCAGCACCGCCACCGTGCCCCCGTTCCCGTCCCTGTCCTCATCCCAGGGCCCCCTGGGAGCGGAAGAGCGGCAGCAGCAGCATCTGTGCTGGCCGTGCAGCAGCTGCCGGCCCTGCCCTGCCCCTGACGCCGTATAAATAGAGGCGGCGAGCGGCAAGGAGCTCCTGGCAGCCACCATGAAGCGCCTCAACCTGCTCTGCTGCTGCGTGGCCTCGCTCCTGCTCCTCGGCACTGCAGGTACAAGCTGCCCACAGGGCTGTGGGTGCCCGTCGGGCTTCAGTGTCTTCAGTGGGGCTGTGGGTGAACACATGGCTGTGGGTCTCCGTGGGACTGTGGGTCCCTATAGGGCTGTGGGCGCCCACGGGGCTGAGGGGTCCCATGGAGCTGTGGGGTCTCATGGGGCTGTCGGTCCCCATAGAACTAAAAGGTACCTGTGGAGCTGTGGGTGCCTGTGTGGTAGTAGGTGTCTATGGGGCTGTGGGCACCCATAGGGCTGGGGGTGACTGCGGGGCCATGGGTGCCTGTGGGCTGTGGGTACCCACAGGGACTGCTGGCATCTTTGGGACAGTGGGTGCCTGTGGGGCTGTGGGTGCTTGTCAGGACTGTGGGTCTCTGCGGGGCTGTGGGTGCCATGGGGCTGCAAGTGCCCTGCAGGGTTGCAGGTACCCATGAGGCTGCAGGTGCCATGGGGCTGTGAGTGCCCTGGAAGGCTGCAGGTACCCTTACGGCTGCCGGTGCTGGCAGGGCTGTGGGTGCCTGTGGGGCTGCAGGTGCTGGTGAGCCACTGGGGTGCCTGGTGAGCCCAGCCTGCACCCCATGGCTGGGTGGGTGCCTGTAGCAGAACAGGGTGACAGGGATACAGCTGCTTGGGCTCCCCAGCAGCTCTGCCAGGGCTACAGAGTCACCCCAAAATGTGCAGGGAAACACGGTTGGGGCTGTGACCAGGAGGGGTTGGTGGGGGACATGGGCTGGGGTCCCCGCTCTGGAGCCAGGATGGGCGCAGGGGCTGTGCTGCCACTAACATGTCCAGGGTCAGCACCACCGATGGGTGCTGAGGTAGCTTGGTTTTGGGCTGTGGGGACCTGGCTGGGGGCTTCCAGGGCGCTGGAGCACCAGGTAGTCAGAGCAGAATGGGGTGGGCTGTTTGCCCTGGGGGTCTCTGCTCCTCCCAAAGACCTACCAAGCAAGACAGCACTTTGGGTGACCCTGGACCCCCTTCCCTGGGCTGTCCTGTCTTCGTGGAACACCCAGATCACAGCCCTGGGGCCATGCAGCGGGGTGGCATTGCTGGTACCCTTGCTTGCCCTTGAGTTAATTTGGGCCGGTTCTCTGCCTGGCCAGGCTCCTGCGGCCGCGTTGCCGGGATGGGGGCAGCTAAGTATGGAAACAGCCGTGTAAGGGGACACTGTGCTCCCTGCAGCCGCCACGGCCCCCCCGGCCCTGCGCCGCCACGGCCCCGCGCACCGGCACCCGCAGCTGCCGCCTTCCAGCACCCAGCACCCCCGGCCCACACGAGTTTTGGCCTTTTAAGGGCATCTTGGGCCATTCTGGTGGATAAACGGGGTTTAGGGCCAGCCACACACCCCGCTGGTGGTGTGCTGACCTCTGCGGGGCTGCGGGTCGGGTCTGGGGACAGGGTGGCTGCCATCATGGTGAGTGACCACCGGCCCAGCTCTTGGTTGTGCTGAGGCTGGCATGTCCCAAGCAGTGGCAGATAGGGAGCAGCCTGAGTGATGCCATGGTTCCAGGCATGGGATTGGGCACCTCATCACTGGCACCGGGCTCAGGTCAGTGTTGGGATTCTCTGTCTTGGAGATGGCTCCAGGGCCAAGAGGCACACTGGAGTATGCAGCTCTGGAGCCAAATCCAAGGGTGGCCGGAGGTCTCCTGCTCGTGTGTCTGGAATTTCACCCTGGTCCTGTAGGTTTGGTAAAAAGATGAAAGCAGCAGCCCAGCTCCTGCTGTGGTTCCACTCCACAGGGACCAGTGGAGTTCACACAATGGGTTTTGCTCTTCCTTCAGTGCCAAACTGGGTCCTCAGACCCAGGCTCCTTTGGCATGCAGGAGGTGGCTCATGGGGATTGTTCTCCCATGTGTGGGCCTTGTGTTCCCATTTAATTCCCCTTTAGTGAAGAAAAGGTGGGGGGAGCCCAGCAGAGAACTGGGGCCTTCACTGATGCATTGTGGAGAGGTGTGGTCCTTGTGGCAAGGGCAGGTTTGGTGGCTCCTGGGGCCACCTGGGGTCCTGTCACCACTCCTGGATGCCAGGGATGGGAAGCGCCCCTATGGCCTACACGGCCAGGGCTGGCAAAGCTCCCCGGAGCGCTGGGATCTCCAGCAGAGGCCAGCACCCACTGCAGGGCTGGGCAAGGGCCTAGGGTGAGGGTACTCGCCTGCTGCTCCGTTCCTGCTCCTGCCCAGGGGAGGGTGTGCTCACACCTTGGGCAGAGCCCGGCCATCCCTTCCAGGCTGGGTGGCCCTAGTGAGTCCCTGTGACCACTGGGAATTGGCAGTGCCCATCCCAGTACATCTCCAGCTATGTACTGGAGAGCCCTTGCCCACCCCAGCCACCGCAGGATTGAGTGTGGGCTGTTCTGTACTGCCACCATCTCCAAGCTGGATGAGGCTGAGAAAAGCCCTGGCATACTGGTGTCCCCCTGCAGCATGTGCTGAGGGCACTACAGGGCTGGCACAGACCTCTCCTGGTGACAGTGAATGCTGGAGACTTCCCCTGGGATTCCTCATCCTGTCCCAGCCTGGGAGGAGTCACCTCAGGATGGGCTCCATCACCATGTCCTCATGGCATCTTGGGATGTTCCATATCCATCACGCAGGACATGTCACCTTGGGGTGCTCTCCATTGCCTGGCATGTGTCACCTCCCAGAACAGAATATCTTGGAGTGGGCTCCACTGCCTGTGCCACCTCAGGTGGGCTCAGGGCCCCAAAACACAGCATCCGTGGGGTCTCCCCACCTTGACCATCCCAGGCAAATGCACCTTAGGGCAACCAGCTTCCCCAGAGATGGGGGACTGCTTGTGTTCCACTGACATGCCACTGGGCTCACCCCAGCTCCCCCCCAGGATCAGCACAACTGTGAGCACCACCACTATTGGGTACAGGGCTGGCCAGTGAGGCAAGGGGCTCAGGGTGCCACAGGAGCCCACAGATTTTGGTTGCTTGCACCACTAGCATCCCTGTCACATTCCTAATACTTCATCTGGAGAACATCCTGGCCCCTGTGGGTACCTCATCTCTCTCACAAACAGTTGTCTGAGCAAACCAAGGCAGATGCTGGGCAGGTTGCTGTTCTGTGACAGTCTCTCCCATCAGATAACCTTGTCCCAGTGTGTAGGTGACATCCAGCAGGGCAGGATGGTGAGGACAGGGCACAGGGCCACAGGTGGGTCCTGTGAGAGCACTGTGCTTGGGAGGGCTGTGCTATGCCCTGGACAACACTCAGTGGGCTGAGCTCTTGCCATGTTCCTGCTGTGTCCCCACTCACTGATCCACCATCCCCATGTAGGAGCCAGCTTCCTGCGCTGGAAGCAGGGATTCACCAGGGTACTGAGACTGACCTGGCCGGAAAGTCCAAGGCTGACCAAATCTCTCATAAAATTGCCCATTCCCTGGCACTGCAGGAATAGTAGCAGCCCTGGTGCCTTGGCAGGGCTCTGCCTGGCTATTTTCAGCCCGTGGGGACATTTCCCTTGTAAGCGATAGCTCAAGGAAGCCGATGCACTCGTGTGCCCGTGGGGGCTGGCGGAGGGGCTGGGAGTCTCCAGCAGGGCACCCCGAGCCGGGCTAGGGTGTTGGCAGCAGCAGCACAGCCCCGGTGCCAGCCAGGCATGTGGCTCGACCCTGGCACCTCCCCACGCGTGGGGACATGGCATGGATGGGATCAGAGCTGTGTAACCCCATCCCTGTGAGACAGTTGAGCTGGGATCCCTCCATCCTGCTGCTGGGGGTACAGGTGAGACCCCCAGGGATGGGTACTGCTGTTTGGCATGGCCCAGACATTCCCATGGATTTGAGGATTGTCTGGGACAACAGATCATCAGGCATAATATTCAAGTTGACAAGTCCAGTGGCTCTCCCTGTCCTGCCCAGGTGACTGGGAATCCTTGGGATGACCAAAAAGAGGCATGGGGAGTCTTCACCCAGAAAGTCTTACACTGAGTGCATGGAGGAAATCCATCGGGAAGTGCTGGGGTGGGCTGATGAAGCCTCCCATTGCTGGAGGCCCAGGGACAGTGCCAATGTGACCTCGGGAGTCCCTGCTCTAAATGAAGGGGCTCCTTCAGACCCAGCTATGCCACAGCACTTTCCTCAGGTCCTTCAGCACCCCCAGGCTGCAGACCCCACAAGGGACACCATAGGTGGAGAAATGTTCCTCACTGCAGGGCCTGACATCTGCCTGTGCCAAAATACACACTGTGTTTTGGCTTTCTGCTCACTTATGGGCCCAGACGTACCCTGGCCAGGGAGTGGCAACTGCTTTATCTTCTCCCCACGCTGATCTTTGTGTCTTCTGCAAGTCAGCAGCTCAGGTTTTCCTCTAGATTTTCAGGGTGGATTCCTAAAGGCAGTCGAAGAAATACCCTGTAGAAGTGATTCCCCGATTTCACCCCTATATTTAGAAAGCTCCAAGCCTGGATTTAATCCCTTTGGAACAGCCTGGTGAGATTTCTTTACCCTTTCTTAAATCAAAATATCATGTAGTTCTAGCCAACTATTTATAGAAATCAAATCAATTTATGTTTTCTTTCAACTAAACTGAAGATCTCCTCCACAGATGAGGTTAGGTTAGTCTGACAAAGCTGTTTCCCACATCCCTGCTGGGCTCTGCATTGAAAAACTGGAAAATAATTGCTTTTTTTGCTAATGCTTTGGGATCATGAAGCCTCTGGAATGGGCTGCTGTGGTTGGGTGTCCTGAACTTTTGGGTGCACAAGGGTTTGGAGAGCCAACCCCATCTTTGCTCACCCTTGTGCTCTGTTCTCTGGGCCTTTTGACACTTCCCTCTCCAAGGTGAAGGTGTTGGCCTGGCTGGTTCCAAACTGGCACTGGAGCTAGGATCCCGCCTGTCAAAGGGCTGCCATGTGAAATGTGAGCAACAGAACACTGGAGCTTCCCCTGCAGAGCTTGACAGCAGCACCAGGCTCTGCTGGGATGGTGCAGAGTGGGAAACTGAGGCATGGCAAGAGTGGAGAGGAGATGCTGTCGTTTGCCAAGCACCCAGGGTGTATATGCAAGGCTGGTGTGCCCAGGCCTGATCCCAGGTGGGGGGCACAGCTCCCACTTTGGGCTCCCTTAGCCCTGCCTCCCACCTGGGAGGGGTTGTGCAAGGTCAGGCTCAGGGCCAATCTGTTCAGCCTCGTTTTCTCAGACTGCTGATCAGCATCAGCATGGAACAATCCCTCTGTGCATCCTCTCCCCAGCAGACCCCTGTGGCACCTCATGGCCTGGGCAGGCAGGGGCCAAGTGCCATGGGGTGGTGACTTGAGCACCAGAGCCCTGGCAAAGTCGTGTCAGGTCTCCAGCCAGCCTGAGCCCTGGGCTGTGGGGCCATGAGCTGGAGGAGCACCAAGGGTACAGTACATCTCTGAGCAGACACTATGGGGAACATTGCCATTAAATGGTGGTGGGGAGATCTTGCAGGAAATGGGGGTCTGCAGTGAGGCAAGCAGTGTGGCTGGTGTCCTCCATGGAAAATCCTGGACAGCTCTTTTGGGTCCAGCTATTTTCCATGAGGTTTTAAAGAGCTCTGTCAGAACAAAGCAGTCTTGCCTTTCCCTGAAAAAGAAGGGACAGACATCTGGGGTGGAAGCTCCCTGTGAAACCCCACTGGGAGGAGAGAGGGCGAGCAAGACACGCAGGAGCCGGAGGATAAACTGGGATCAGAGCAGGGGAAGGGGGCGTGTGAAAATCCACCCTGCAGCACTGCACATCACCAGCCCCACGCTTGGGGCTCCTATTTCTGATGGAGGGGGAGCATGTCCCTCAGAGGCCACCTGTGCCCATCTATCCCTCTGGGATGGCCCCTGCCCCGGCGCCGTGCTTGGGGGCTGTCCTTGTGGAGGACCCATTTCGGTGCCAGGGTGCTGTTCGCCGTTCCACATGGCCCCATGCAGGGATGGAGGCGACACGATGGCAGGGTCACGTTCAGCCTCTGGCATTCATTGCTATCCTTTCTGCATGGGCTTTTCCTTGGTGCAAACCATCTGGGGCATCCTGTGGCACCCAGAGCATTGCCATGAGCTCTCTGTCCCCAAGGCTGTGCCCCAGGGTGCTGCCACTGCTGGAGAAGGGATCCCCAGGCTGCTGATAACTCTTCCAGCCCCTACAGATGGTTGGGAGGTTCAGGGCAGCACAAACCAGGGACCCTCTGGGAGGTCAGGTCTCCATGGGGAGTGGGGCAAGGGCTTCTCTCTGATGATACCCAGCTGTTTGGCACAATGCAGGGTGTGAACAAGGGGAGCCCCAGTGTCACTTTACAACATAGTTGTCTCCGCTCCCTTCCAGCTCAGAGGGACCCACAGGATGGGCCCCAGGTGAGGACGTCAGTGCTGGCAGTGAGCAAGGGACTGGGGCCAGTGGCTGAGGGGACCTGTGCTTCACCATTGCACCCACCAAGCTGCTGCTTCTGATTCCCTGTAGAGTTGCTGGGCTGTATTTTTAGCCTCCAGTGGATGCATGGAGGGTGTTAAGCCTGTAACCTTCGTCCCGTTTCACTGATCATCGGCCGGCCATCTGCAGATCAGCACAATTTGGTGTGTGATGGATTTGGAGACCATGTAGGGGAAACAGAAGGGAGAAGGAGGTGGAGAGGGACTTTGTGTGAGACCTTGAAGGTCGCAGGAAATAAAACCTGTGACCAGCACACCGGCAGGAACATCCCGGTTGAAGCACCTGGGTGCCCGTGGGAGGTGGTTTGCAGTGGGCACTGCGTTCTGCTGTTATGCCTAGCCACAGCACTTGATGGCTGCTCTGTTCTCCTGTGTTGGGTCAGAGAGGACACACAGATCATGCACAAAGCCCTGGGGCACACATGGTCTCCTTTGCTTGGTCCTCCTGTCCCCCACTGCCTTGACTGTCCCCAGATGCCATCCTGAGGAGTTACACTCCCCTCCTATCCCTTCAGGTCACTGGCTATTTTGGGGCCAAGCTGAGAATATCCCTGTCCCTGTCAGCTAAGAGGACCCTAAGGAGACCCAGGCTGGTCTCCAGGCCTCTGGGGCCAGGCAGCGACATGCTGGCTCCCAGCCACCGGGGGCTTTGCAGGTCAGATGTAGCGTGTTCACCTTCAAGAAGCTCCTGCCAGGTTGAGAGGTCCCAGGGGTCCTGTGGAAAGGTGACCTGAAGAAGAGGGGTGCTGTGGGTGGGAAGGAGGCAGGTGGGAGCTGCCCATGACCTATCTCCATCCAGCTGGAAGCTGAATTGTGAGCCCAGAGGCACCTGTGAGCCATGTGCCAGCAAAGGATGGAGGAGGTCAGTGAGGGCAGAGCAAGGGTGACTTGTGCATCCGGTTTTGGCAGGGAAAGGGGTGGAGGCAGCAGCTCCATGATGCCAGGCTGCCCATGAGAGTGACTAGAAACCCTGGCAGGTCGAGGTGCAGCCTGTCCCTGCAGCCTCTGGCACAGCTCATCCTGTGTCACGAGCCTGCCGCTGCTGCCTGACCGTTGGCCAGCAGCACTACCGGCCCCAGCACAGACAGTGATGCAACCACCGGCCCGGCATCCCTGGCCACTGCACGCTGGTCTGAGTGCTCTGGGGCTGCTGCAGACCCAGCCTTAGCTCAGTCACCATGGTCCCTGTGACCAAGCCAGTGATCCCCAGCTCTTCTGATGCTTGGCAGGACACGCAGCTGTGGGGCTCCCAGCACGGGTACAGCACAGGAGCCGGAGGAGAGGGCTGGCTGTGCCCAGTGCTGCCTGTGCCCGGCGCTGCCTCCCGCAGCATGGGTGGCGGTGGCATATTTTCCTGGTTGGCATCTGCTTGCCAGCTGGAGTACAAAGGAATTATTTTCTTCTGAAACACTTCCCTGGTATGCAGGCATTAGACGTTTCAGGGGATTATTTAGACTAGCAGCAACTGTTTGTAACAGAGACAGTATAGCCAGTGATCTTTTATTTTTGGCACCCGTTGGCTAATGTTAAATTGCAGTTGGAGGCCTATGGAAAATACGGATGGCTTCTCCCAGGCAGCAGAACAAACTCATTGTGTCCCCGCCAGCCGCGCAGCACAGCAAATGCTTTCCTAGTTAAGGGATGCTCACAATAAATAGCTCCTGATCCCTGCTGCCGGGTCAGGCCCTGCCTGCCTGTGGAAAACCCCTGCTGGGAGCCCCTCACCCCTTCCTCCTCCTCTCCCTCACCATGGCCGGTGGATGCTCTCCTGAGGCAGGGCTGGGGAAGGACCTTTCTAACCTGCCAAGTGCCCATGGCCCCTCAAGCTATGCTTTTTTATTCATTTCACCCCGTTTTTTAAGGGCTGCTTTGCCACCTTCCCGCAGCACTTCATGGCTGGTGGAAGCTGCAGCCCTGGGCAGCCATGGCCGGCACAGCCATAGAGCCCCCTTGCTAGCATCAGCTTTGCCAGCCCCAAACCCTTCTTTGCACCTAGCTTTTTGCGACAGGGACAGAAATGGAGCTGGAACTAGAGAGGGTTTAGGAAAGAGTTTAAACCTCTTGCTAACAGCCACAGATCCTGCCCTGAGGGCAGGCCTCCCCCATCTCTGGCACTGACAGGGGGCTGGTGGCCCCAGGAGCCATGTGCCGGTGCGGGTAAGACTGACTGAGCTGTTCTCATCGTTTAGAGCTGCACGCCCCTGGTACGGACCATGCTGGTGCTGCTGCTGAAGGCCCCCTGCCAGCGGCAGAGCCCAGGCTGGAGGAGAAGGTAGCCAGCAGCAGCCCTGAGGAGGACCGAGATGGTGGCCCCCGCAACGCCTCCTTGCCTGCTGCCGTTGAGGAGGGACNCTGTTCTCATCGTTTAGAGCTGCACCATGCTGGTGCTGCTGCTGAAGGCCCCCTGCCAGCGGCAGAGCCCAGGCTGGAGGAGAAGGTAGCCAGCAGCAGCCCTGAGGAGGACCGAGATGGTGGCCCCCGCAACGCCTCCTTGCCTGCTGCCGTTGAGGAGGGACAGGGAGATGGGGAGGAAGAGCCAGTGGGTGGCCTGAGTGAGAACCTGGGGCATGGGGATGGACAGATGGAGGAGACCACCATGGAGAAGGGCCAGAAAGGGCCCAGTGCAGCACAGTGTCCAGGGGAGGTTGCCATGTTGGGCACCCCTGAGGCAGCGCATCATGAAGGGAATGGTGGGCCTGGCCCACAAGATGGACTCCACACCATGGAAGAAGAGGAGTCTGGTGGCAAGAAAGGAGCCTCTGAGGAGCGAGGGCAACCTGGGGAAGAGAAAATGGAGGAGCCAAAAGCAGCATCTGCTCCCAATAGGGAAGAGCAGAGTTCTGAGGAAGAGGATGAGCAGGGGGAGTCTGAGGAAGATGGAGGTGAGGGAGAGTCCAAGGAGGAAAGAGAGTCTGAGGAAGAGGAAGAGTCTGAGGAACAGAATGCTGGTCCAGTGGGGCCAGAGGATGAAGGTGAAGGGAATGAAGAGAAAACAGATGACACTTCTAGCAAAAAGGGCCATGGCAAACCAGCATCTGTGGGCAAGGGAGAAGCCAGGGATGGCCCTGTCAGCTGCCAGCACCCACCCTGTGGGGATGCAGCAGAAGACCCACCAGCAGCAGCGGGAGACCCACCAGCAGCAGTGGGGGACCCACCAGCAGAAGATCCACCAGCAGTGGTGGAAAACCCACCAGCAGCGGTGGAAAACCCACCAGCAGCAGAAGACCCTCCAGCAGTGATGGAAAATGCCCCAGCAAGAGAAGATCTGCCAGCAGTGGTGGAAGATCCACCTGCAGCAGAAGACCTACCTGCAGACAAGCCATCACTGATAGAAACAGAAAGCCCAGCTGCTGCCATGCTCCGGCACAGGCAGATAGGTTGGAGTCTTTTCTTGTTGGTGTGTAGCGGTGAGCGTGACCTACTATCAACCCCGGTGGAGCTGAGCTTGGCACATTAAACTGCACCTAGTGCATGGCCATCTTCTAATGCTTGTGCTGCCTGCCCCTAACCGCTGCACGGCTGGGCCGGCTGCGGGCATCGAGGGTGCAGGCAGGATGCCTGCGATGTAGGCGCTCATCAGAGTGATGCCAAAGCTGGCTGACATTTCCCTCGATGCAAATTTAGGCCCATGATTTCTCCTCTGGGCTGCGGACGTGGATAAGATTCTTAACACCCAGGCCCCTTACAGCACCTGCAGACCTCTTAAAGGCTCTTTATCCTCCACCCTTGGAGTCCTCCGGACCCCCAGCTGTCTTGGTGCAAGGGCAGGATGCTGCCTGGGCTAGTGGGTCTCTTGCTTACCAGTCCTTGCCTCATAGGGGAGGTGTGAAGAGCTAATTCAGACACATCAGTTGCCGAAGCACCAGCTCTGGCCACGTTTGGTCAGTAAAAGGCTAGATAAGGAAAAGGGACACCCCGCTTCTAAAAACGCTTGTGGACTTTGACCCATGGGTTGGGCAGCGACCTTTGGACCCAGATGAGTCTTTCTTTGCTTTCATCTGTAACATCCCAGCTCAAGAAGTTCCCATTTGTGCTGAAAGGGAAACCCAGTTTTATCTCTGTGGCTTTACTTGGCAAGTCAAAAAGTCTTCCTCAGCCCAGCACTCAGTAGACAACCCACACAACCTCAGGGCTTGACAGTGCCCTGCTTGCCCCAGGCATCCCAAGCCCAGCCAGCTGGCACATATCTGTCGCCAGACCTGCCCCCCAACCTCCACTAAAGCCTGACCCAGCTCCTGTTATCAAAAAGCACTGCATGGGGCCCTTGGTGTGCCAGCACCTCCAGAACAAGGACATGTCTCTGTCTCAGGGACACTGGGGTGCTTACCCTGTGTGGAGGCAACCTCCTCATTCTCCCCCAGCCTAGGATGGAGTCACAAGGGTCCCCAGGGCCCCATGCAGAGGGCTCCAGCCTGATACGGGGGCAGAGGTGGGAGGAGGAGTGAATGACCCTGCTGTGGATGGGTCAGGCTCTCAAGAGCTCATGTCTCTGGCTCAGTGCACAGTTCCTGGGGAGTGTCAGAGCAGAGCGTGCTGGCACTCGAGGCTTAGCCTGGGAAGAGCTGCAGCTGCTGGGGGCGGGCAGGGGCCCCATCAGGCTGCAGGTGCCACACGTGCTTGCACTACACCCAGCCCTAGGAGCCCTTTCCAGGCACGTCCTCCACATTCCCCATTAGCGACCGGCCCTCTCTCCTCCCGGGGATGCACGGCGCGCCTCCCTCTCCAGCTCCGTCTCGGAGCCAAGCAGTTGCCCCTGATGCTTCCCCCAGCAGCCATAGCTCTGGCAGCCTCCGCCAAGCCTCTGAGAGCCTTTGCAGAACAGGGCCCGCACGGTGTGCCAAAGGCAATGGGGGCTACCGAGGTGCACGGCGGTGCAGGGCTTGGGGTGTGTGTGCTTCCCCATGCCCTCTCCTTGTGTGAGCCCCTGTGTGGATCCTCTCCTTCACTCTAACATGTCTCGTTCCTTTTTCCTGCAGAAGAGGCTGAAGATGCCAGCAAGCTGACCAAGCGTGACCGGTCCCACTTGGAGAACACCCTCAAGCTGAACGAGGACAAACCTGCAGATGATTTCTCAGGTAAGGGGGTCTGGGTGACACTGAGCCATGGGTGCTCTACTCCTTCAGTCCACATGATCCCTGCAGGGCAGGCTCCTCGCTATTCTGCTGCACTGAGAGCATGGATGAGATTCTTCCCCAGAGTGTTTGGTTTTAACATTAGCTCTTGTAAATTGAGCAACACTACATCTTCAGTAACAGCCCTTTTGCTGCTTTTGGGTTAACCTAATTTTGGGTATTTTAAAGACAATCCTAAGGGTTTGCAAGAATTAGGAGAACAGAGAGGCTGGAAGATGCAGATGGTGAGTCAGCCCAAGCTGGCCACATCCCTGCCCAGAGAAACCTGGGACAACCTGTGATAAAGGGTTGGGATTTCTATTCCATTTATTGGGTTTTGCTATTATAAGGCTTGTTTCTGCTAGCCCCATGGGCAGTCTAGACTGGAAAGTGATAAAAGCTGTTAAGGAAAAGGCTCTTTCCTTCTTTTAGTGAGCAGCTTAAGGGCTGTGCCAGGGTCCCTGGCATCATGGTGGAGGGCTATTTGGGATCACAGATATTGACTACTAAATAGCATTAATGAGGGGTGTCCCTTCCATCAGCTGCTGGCATGTGAAAAACTAGCAGCACATAGGGACTGTTGCCCAGTGGGAAACATTAGCTGGGGAGGGGCATCAAAATGTTTGACTGGGATAAGTTTGGCCAAGATTTCAACTGTGAACCAGGTCCCTTGATTCCATGGAATCTGCTGGGAATGCCCAACAGTCTACCTAGGGGTGACTCAACCATGGTGGTGGGGTTTACCTTTCACCCATCTGCATGCTTCTGTCCCTACAGGAGTACTGCAGCGGCTGAGGAAGATCTACCACTCCTCCATCAAGCCTCTGGAGCAGTCCTACAGATACAATGAGCTGAGGCAGCATGAGATCACAGGTAATGCCATGGGCACTGGGGTCTCTTGCACCATCAAGTCATTGGGATGCTGATAACAGAGCAGATCATGGAAGGGCTTGGATACTTTGTCTTCCTTTGCAGCTTCCCAAGAAGGCCATGAACTTGCTGGGCTTAGTGGACATGCCCTAGTGAACCCAGAGGCAGGCATTTCCGCATCTGCCTTAGCCCATCTGCTGTCAGTACCATCTGTGTAGGCTGAGCATTGAACCCTGCCTTCTTCGGGTTCTCCACCTGCTCAGCATCAATGCCCTGTACCCCTGCCAAGCAGAGATCACGACCCAATGAAACAGGCTTGGCAAGGAAGCTTAGGACCTCTCAAGGCTGGGGATGAGCTTCATGAGGGTGTCTGGAGCTGGCATCCTTCCTGCTCAGTACAGGACAGTGATGTGGACAGGGTATCCCTCAAGTTCAACAGCCTTCATTCATCCTGGGAGTTAGAGCTTCCACCCCTTGGCAATTACAGACCTATTGGATCAGGTGAGCAGGTCCCTGTGGCCACTAACATTGGCTTGGGCTGAGCCCCATTAGTACACACGTCCCTCCAGAAGAGAAAAGTGCAGCCCTGGTCCAAAGATGCTCACAAACTACAGGAAGCTCTTGTGGCCCACATGACAAAAGCAGCCTCATTTCCCAAGCACAGATGACTCAAGCCCAAGCCCAAGATCCCTGTTCAGTGGGGATCGATGGGTCAGCAACAGGGCTGTAGAGTCCTCATCACCAGCCCAGGTTCTGTCCTATCATGTCACAGAGCACCCTGAATATCATCCACAACCTACTCACAGTGCTTCTGGATGGGGCAGTTGTAGGTTTCAAACAAAAGACCTGCGTAGCTGCCTCCCACAGGCAGTTCCATGCTGCTGCCTTTGCAGTGCCTTTGTCACCTCCGTCTGTTCTGCCTGCCAGCAGTGGGGGACCATGATCTGCTTGCCATGTGGGAAGGGAACATGGAGGCTCACAGGCCATGCTGCAGCCAGCACAGGAGAGCTGCCCCACAGACCATCACCTCACACCTGCTGTCACTCCAAGTGTGCTGGCCTGCCCCTCCTGTATGCAGCCAGCACAGTGCTGCCAGATACCTGGGAAAGAAGTGCCAGGAGCTGTAGGACTGGCACCCCAGTGTGCATCCTCACAGCAGTGACACCATGCAGTGAGGACAACCCAGCCATGCCCTGTCCCAGCTGCCTTAGTGCTGGGGCTCAGATTCAGCAATAGCCCAGTCTCCTCTCCAGGCTGCTACAGTCTGTGTTGGTGGCAGCACAAGCATCTGCATTTGCTGGTAGCTCAGGCTTGGACACTATTTAGGGGAATATTTGGGGTTACAGGGGCAACCTCTAACCTACACTTTGCTCCTCACTGCCAGAACACACAGCCCCCAGCCTCAGTTCCCAGTGCACAACCCATTTCCTTGCTCAGGACATCCCATCCTGCCCTTCAGCCATCCTATGCCCAACCAGCCACCTCCCTGCTCCCTTTTTGGGAGGAAGTAAGTGTTTCCCAGGCCCCTGCTCACTTCCTCCCTCCCAGCTCCTGAGGAAACAACCACTAAGCCTTGTGCTTTCCAGACCTGAGGCCCCTTTTCAGCAGACAGCAAGTCCTGGTGTTCCTCTCAGCACTCCACGGTCTGTTCCACTTCACCATAAGGAAAAACCATCCCTCAGACTGACAGTCCCCCCGGTCAGCTCCCAGTGCGAGTGACCAGCACACCCTGTTGTGTCCCATGTGGCACTCATGCTCACAGCCTCCTAGCCCTAAGGGAAGGGCACATGAATGCTGCATCCCCTGTAAGTCTTGGCTCTGCCATGAGAGGCCTTAGCTACATGCTCCCCTTAAAACATTTCTCTTGCTACCAAACTCCTTAAAGCATCTCTGGCATTCCAACCATACCCTAAAACACAACCCCAGCCTGGAATTCTAGTAGTTTGCCTTTAATACCCACAGATCCCTCTTTTCCCAATCCCTCATTAGCGATGTAATTAGAGAAACCTACAAATGAGAGGGTTGGTATAGGGAGCTCTTTAGACCTTACAAGGCAGTGAGGACATGGTGAGGTTGAGGGAGCCTTCTGAGCTGCTTCCTCTGCAGAGTGCCTGTATCCTGAGGCTCCTTGCATTGGTGGTGCCCTGCAAGCTGGAAGATGTCCCCAGTGTCCCCCCTTGTGCCCCTACAGCAGGGAGGAGGCTGGAGGGCACAGAGCTGCCGGCTCAGTGGGCTGGGAGGAGCGGGACAGCTGGGAAAGCAGCGGGGCAGGCCTGTCATGGAATATGTGTGACCTTTGGAGGTGTAAGCCAATATAGAGGGGTGCCACTGCAAGCACCTCACCCCTCCATTTCACAGCAGCCCTCCATTTTGTCTCCCTTCCCAGCAGCTCTGCTCACACACACCAGTGTAAGCAGGGAGCCCCTCTGCTCCCACCACTTACAAAAGCATTCATGTAGTTGAGTGTCACAAGGGAGCTGTGACTGCCATTATCAACTGAAGAATGAACTGTCAGGGTGCATCCCAGAAAGCTCACCCCACACCCTCTGCTTACAGTGTGTTTAAGCCTGGCAGATGCCACCCCCTCTTCCCTGCTGCCACCCTCCTGCGTCACCACTCTGCCATCCCTCTGGCTGGGTCTGCCTGTGTGCTTGGTCACAGCGGGACCACCCCATAGGGACTGTCCCTAGCTCAGGGGTGAGGGACTCTCCCAGTCTGGTGATGGAAAGCTTGCTGTGAACTCATGCCAGTTTGTGGTGCATGCTGGTAACCCTAATTACTGTATACTTATATATATATATAAAAGTATATATATAATAATATACATAAGTATAAATACTTATGTATATTACTTGCTGCCAGAAAGCCAAACCAGCTGCATCAAAAGGAGCATACCAGTAGGTCAAGGGAGGTGATTTTCATCCTCTACTCCACTCTGGTGACACCCCCACCTGCAGTCCTGTGTCCAGCTCTGGGACCTCCAGCACAAGAGGGACATGGACCTGCTTGAGGAAGTCCAGAGGAGGCCACAAAGATGTCAGAGGGCTGGAGCACCTCTCCCATGCAGACAGGCTGAAATGGTTTATTCTTGTTCAGCCTGAAGAAGGCTCAGGGGAGACCTTGTAGCAGTCTTCCAGTATCTAAAAGGGGCTTCAGGAAGTCTGGAAAGGGGGCTTTGTGAAAGGGTATGTAGTGACAGGACAAGGGGGTGGTTTTAAACTGAAAGAGGAGTGATTTAGATTAGACATTAGGAAGAAATTATTTCCTGTGAGGGTGGTGAGGCCCTGGCACACGTTGCCCAGAGAAGCTGTGGCTGCCCCATTCCTGGCAGTGTTCAAAGCCAGGTTGCATGGGGCTTTGAGTAGGTCTTATGGCTGGTGTCCCTGCCTGTGGTAGGGGCATTGGAACCGGATGGTCCTTCCAACCCAAACCATTCTGTGATTCTGTGATTCTATATGTGCCAATTAGCAAGTCTCCCTTTATAGGGAATGACCTCCCAGTTGCCGTTATCAGCTGGATACGGGTAACCCTACCGCTGGGGTGATTAGAGGACTTGTCATGGTTAGTTGCTGTCCTGACCATGGCTTGTTGGGCTCCTTTTGCTCAGTGAATGATGCTGGGGATGGCAATAACTCCACTGAGTGGAGCAGGAGGGCTGGGTGCTTTCCAACATGTCAGCTTTCCTGGGGCTGATCTGTTAAGCCACATTCCAGGTGCACAAAGCAGACTGGGGTTTGGTGCTTGTCCTGGTAGCTGCAGATCTGGTTGATCACAGACTGTAACTCCTCTCCTGCTGGGAATGTGGCCGTCGCTTGGCTTTTTCTGCCCACAAGAAGGCCAGGGCCAGTCTTCATCTCCCTCCTTGGCCTGGGCCAGACCCAGGCAGCTGCGTCCCTCCTTTGACTCACGGTACCTTTTCTCTCTCCCTGTGTCCCCTGCTAACAGCTTATCCTGGACGCACCCTGGGCTCCTCTGCCACAGGTTGGTATTGCTGCCTGCTGCCTGCATGCTGCCAGTGCTGCCCAAGCTCTTTGCTGGCCCGTGGCTTTTCCTATTCACCTGCCTCAGCAGAGCTACACTTTCTGGGCACTGAGCAGACCCCGGCACTCAGCATCCCATGGCACCCACTGATGTCCCCAGCTCTTCTAGAACTCAGCACGTGTGTTGCTTCACTTTGTCTCTGGCCTGACTCTGTGCATCCCATCAGTCCTCTCCTTCCTGCAATTCCTGCCTCACTCAGGCCCTGACACCTTTCCCTCTTGGGATAAAGATTCCAGAGGCTGCGTAATTCTCTAGCTGTGGTTCAAAGGCATTTGTGGTGGACCTGTGGGGAGATCTTTGAGCTGTAGCTTGAACTGGAGGAGCCCATGCAATCGCCCACCCTGTGGAGGGGAGCTCTTCCCACCCTTCACCCTTCTACATGAAGGAATTTCCCCAAATGTTCACATCCAGCTGCACTTAAAGCTGATGAGCCTGCAGCAGCTGTCCCAGTAGCACTGGCTGGCCCCTGTATGGCGGCCTCATACCCCTGGGAGCCGGAGCTGGCTCCTCTCCCTGCCTCTCCTGCTCAGGGTGTGCTGCCAGGTCCCTTGGAAAAGCAGGAGCTGGGAGACCAGCCAGGAAATACCAGCCAACACCCAGCCTTTCCCCTGGGTTCGGTGCTGGTCCATGGGGACAATGCCCCTGCTGCAATATGAGGCAGGGAAATCCCATCTTCTGGCCTTCATGTTCCACCCGATGCAGGCAGAGTGGCCAGCAGTGTGCAGTGGTAGTGTGGGTGATGCTGGGAGGGTCCCCCATGGTGATTTAGGTTTCCTGAGTGGTTTAAGAACAGAGCAAGATGTTTGTGCCTGTGGTTCAGTCTGAACTAGGAGAGGAAGTTTTGCTGTGTCTTCTGCTTTGCCTTACAGTCTCAGGACAGACTTGCACAGTGAGGGGTGAGCTAACACCATCCACTTCTGCTGGGCCTGAGGACAAGGAGGGAGACACCCAGCCCAGGGTTAATTCCAACCCCAGTGCAGCAGTGCTCCCACCCACGGCAGCCTGGTGTTGCAAGCAACATCAAAAACCTCAGAAAACCATCAGAAAGCCATTGCTTTAGTAAAAATAGACCCTTCTTGGACACCCACATTGTCCCTACCTCCAGAGTGCAAGACAAATGCAGGCTCTGTGGGAGACATGACCTTCCTGGCCTTGTTTTCCAGGTGCATTGCAGGACCACAGCAAGCTCCTTACCCTGCAAGCCTGGCAGCTTAAAGAAGGTGTTTAAAGCTGTTGTGTTTCAAGCAGGTCCGCAGATGAAGGGGTTTAGGGTTTCAAGACCTCCCTGCTCACAGGCAGGGCCTGATCATGTGCCAGCCTGTGACTCCTTCTGCAAATGCCACCAGGACATGTCTGGATGGTGCTGGGATGAGCTGGAGCTGGAAGTGAGGCAGGCGAGGCTAGGAGTGAGCAGCCACAGGGTGGCTGGAGAGAGCTGCGGTGATGGAGCTGCCGCCATCCCTGCCCTGTGCTGGCAAGGACTGTCTCTTTTCCCCCAGCTGGACCGTGAAGGCGACCCAAATTGGTGTTGACAGATTCAGTGGAAGAGGACATAGCAGGGATAGATGCCAGGCCAGCTCGCTCCATCCCCAGTGGGAGATGCTCTTTGCTCTCCCAGACCCTGGGCAGCAGCAAGGAGGACCCATGCATGGCATCATCCTCAGAGCTACTGTCCCACCTGCAGAGCCACAAGGATTCAGTGTTCACAAAGCCCATGGGGTGCCAGCATGCTGCTCCCAGAGAAGGGGGTAGAGGTGGGCTCGAGGAGCTGTTGGTGACCCAGCATGGTGCTGCAGGCAACGCTGCCTGTCTCAGCATGGCAGGGCAGAGGTGAGGATGTGGAGTGGGGCCATGTTCATACAGCCCCACCTGGCCGGGAGTGTGTTGTGAAAGAGCACATGGAGACCTGCCTCAAACCTCTGGCACAACATCACAGGGGATAATAATAATAATAATAATAATGATCCAAAACCCCATTAAAGCAGCAAGAGAACAGAGCAGCAGCGATGAAGTGGCACAGAGGAGTGATAAGTATCAAAAGTCCAAGGTTTCCACATTGGGCTTTGTCCCATGTGAGAAGATACTTTTGGATCCCTGCAGCTCACAGGGAGCTCGCAGGCTGCAGGCTGGGCTGTTCCCCTGGTTTGGATGTGGCTGCCCTGCTTTGGGGAGGAGGGCTGAGCTGCACAAATTCTGTTGTGCCCCTGGCATGAGATGTCCCCAGCCCATTCCCTTGCCCAGTGGTGACGTGGTGGCCCTGAGACAGGCAGGTGCAGGCAGGAGGAGGCTGGCATGTCCTGCACAACTCCTGCACCCATGGACAGATGGGTTTAGTGAAGAGCCACCATGCACTGCCTTCCAGCACCCTTGGGTGGGAGCTCAGCATCATGTGGTCTTTGCAGCTGCCCACACCTTGGAGATGGATCTCTGGCTTGCTGGAAAGCTGTTGGCTCCTGTGTGAGCAGCAGCCATGAAGCAGTAGGGTCTTTCAGACACTGCAGGGAAAATAGCTCTGCCTTACGTGTGGGGCCAGAGAGGGTCCCAAGGGCAGTGCAGGTACCGCATGGGCATCTCCTTGTCTTGGGCCATTGGGGAAGACTCAGGTCTGTCTGAGGGACATCAGCTTCCTGCTCCTCCAGTGGCATCCATCCCCTCCTCTGGCTGGACTTCTGCTTGCAGCGTGGGATGGACCTTCTCCCACCCAGGGAAGGTTCCCACCAACAGGAACTCAGTCATCCAGATTTTACTTTCATTTCTGTCCTGACTTGGTCTCCAGCTGTCTGGGCATGGCTTAAGGGTTAGCATGGCCTGGGGGCTTCTCTGGCTCTACTGCCTGCCTGCCCTGTGGCCTGGGGGCTGTAGGGGTCAAACACTGTGGGCATAGGCTGATTGCATGAGTCCCACTCAAGTGGGGATTGCTCCTGGAGGCAATGGCTGTATGTGTCCAGGGACCTCTGTGCTCCTGGACCAATTGTGTAGCATAGGGACAGATCCTTATGGGTCCATCATCAGCCTCCTTGAGCCCTTATCAAACTGTGGAACTAGAATAGTATCAGATGGGGACTATAGTTCATTCTCCTCCTGCCTTTCCCAAGCCCAAAGCAGGGACATTTGCCCAGCCTGCCTTCCCCACACCCAGCTCACACATAGGCAGGGACCTTCTGCTTGACCAGAGGGCTGGGAGCCAAGATGCAGGAGTGGATCCTTGTGAGAGTACAGTGGAAAGGCTTACAGGCAGCTGGAACAAGGCTTGCACTGCACTTACCAAGCACTGCACCATAGTGTTGCTTCTTAAACCATGCCAGCTCCCTTTGCATGAGGCATTCATTTGCTTAGTTGCAGCATGGCCACCTCATCCACATGTCTCATGCTTTGTGGCAGCTGCTCCTACAGCCAGCCCCAAAGTCACTCCAGCTAAACCAGAATCAACTGATACAAGATTTAAAAGACCTTCTAATCCTCCTGCAGCCTAAGAAAGGACAAAGCTCAGACCAGGTCAGACAAGTAAGGAGCAGGGTGATGCCCTGCTGCTGCAGACACTAGGGCCTGTCGCTGGGTGATGCCTTGGCTCGTGAATGGCTGGTGGCCCCAAAGGGTGTCTGTTTCCCCAGCTCAGATGGGATGCTCGTTACAGCCGGGAGTTAATCGCACAGTGGCGACGGCTATTGTTTCTTCACTTCCTCTTGTTATTTCCCCTCTCTGCAGATGGGGAGATCACTTCCAAGCCAATGGTGCTATTCCTGGGACCGTGGAGTGTTGGCAAATCCTCTATGATAAACTACCTCCTCGGGCTGGACAATACTCCCTACCAGCTCTACACAGGTACCACACTCACTGCTCCCTCCCTGCTCTGCCAAAAGTGTGCTGACACCTGCATTCTGCATCCCTGTGGTCAGTGATTCCCAGCCACATCTCTTTGATCCCCCTTATTAAAACATGGAGGTTGAGATCTGTTCTGTGGTACCACACAGAAGAAGAGGTTCCCTGGGGAGAAAGGCAGCTCCTACTGCAGCATCCCTGTCCCACAGCACAGGGGTTGCTGCCTCTGACTCCAATTGCAAAAGCAGTGGTCACATCACAAGGTCAACTTGTCTTTGTAGTCTTCCTCTCCCTCCTCACATGGAGCCAATTAATTTGCCTTTCCAGGAGAAAACCCATTCCCCTTCCTGCCTCCTTACTCCCATGGATATCATCTCACAGCCAAGGGCAGATGTCCGTGGCCAGCTCTGTGCTGCGGTAATGAGGGTTCCCAGGTGGTTCTCGAGGGTGCCTTGTGCAGTCTGACCACCTTCAGAACAACCAGTCCCTGCAGAAATCAGCCCTGCTGGCATTTTCTCAAGAGGTTTGGCAAGAATTTCATAGCCCTGCTGCTTGCCTTCCTCCAACATCTCTTGGCAAGCGAGTGATGCTCCTGAGCTCCCCTTTCATGTCCCTTAAAAGGCCAGCCCTTTCATGTCCATTGCCCAGCATGGATCTCACTGCTTTGCTGTTCTTCTTGTTTCTGGGCAGGGGCAGAGCCCACCACCTCTGAATTCACTGTTATCATGCATGGCCCCAAGCTGAAGACCATTGAGGGCATTGTGATGGCTGCTGACAGTGCCCGCTCCTTCTCACCTCTGGAGAAGTTTGGGCAGAACTTCTTGGAGAAGCTGATAGGGATCGAGGTGCCCCACAAGCTGCTGGAGCGAGTCACCTTTGTAGACACGCCAGGCATCATTGAAAACCGCAAGCAGCAAGAACGAGGTAAGGGTTTACTGGGTTCACCTAAGGGACTCCAGGAAAGATGCTGTAAGGATGTGAGATGTGCCTCAGCTGCTCATTCAACAGCCTGTTTGTCAGCCTTGGAGCCAGGCTTTGCAAGTGGCTGGTGCTACAGCAAGGCCCAGAGAAGTATCAGTCCATCCCCACAGCACTCGGTGTGCCAGGACAGAACAGCAGGCCTTCCTGACCCACTTGGTGCCTATTGGGGAAAGCAATGACATGCTGATACCTAATCATAGGAGCAGCAGGAATCTCTGGCCAGCAGCAGGGAGAAAGAAGGTTTGAAGCTGGGACTGAGGGAGACACGTAGTCACAGGCCCAGGCACACAGGGATGGGTTTTTATGCCAAGAAACTCTGAAGTGTTTTTAGCACATGCAAACCAGGTTCTAGGCTGCATGGGAGGTCTGCTGTGTCTCACACCCTGTCCAGCCCAGACAGGTTGTGAGGCATGGCAGGCTCATGGCTTATCTATCCCTTTTCCTGAAGGCACTCATACTATGCTGACCATTTCTGTTGGATTTCTGTCTTTCTTCTCCCCAAGGTTACCCATTCAACGATGTGTGCCAGTGGTTCATTGACAGAGCTGATCTCATCTTCATTGTCTTTGATCCTACAAAGCTGGATGTAGGCTTGGAGCTGGAGATGCTCTTTCGCCAGCTGAAGGGCCGCGAATCTCAGATTCGAATCATCCTGAACAAAGCTGACAGCCTGGCTACCCAGGAGCTCATGAGAGTCTACGGTGCCCTATTCTGGAGCCTGGCTCCTCTCATCAATGTCACGGAGCCACCCAGGGTGTACGTGAGCTCCTTCTGGCCTCAGGACTACCATCCGGATACCCACAGAGACCTGTTCCTCAAAGAAGAAATATCACTCCTGGAAGATCTCAACCAGGTGATTGAGAACAGGATGGAAAATAAGATCGCCTTTATACGCCAGCACGCCATCCGGGTGCGCATCCATGCCCTTTTGGTTGATCGCTATCTACAGACCTACAAGGACAAAATGACCTTCTTTAGTGATGGAGAACTGGTGTTCAGGGACATTGTGGAAGATCCTGACAAGTTTTTTATCTTTAAATCCATTCTGGCAAAGACCAATGTCAGCAAATTTGACCTCCCCAACCGTGAGGCTTACAAGGACTTCTTTGGCATCAACCCCATTACCAGTTTTAAGTTGCTGTCTCAGCAGTGTTCCTACATGGGAGGGTGTTTCCTAGAGAAGATCGAGAAGGCCATCACTCGTGAGCTTCCTGATCTCTTGGGAAGCATTGGGTTGGGAAAGAAGCCCAATGTTCTCTCCTGTGATGTCACTGGCTGTGGTGAAACTCCAAAGAATCGCTACAGGAAGCCTTAAGGTGTTTCTGTGATCTAAACGTCCACGTGTTCCTACCGGTGAATGAACTTATGTCTTATCTGTCCAAGAAGCCGTGGTTTGTTAACCCTTTGAGTGCCGCACTGGCAAAGGCTGCTGTACGATGAGGACGTTGAGTAATTGACATCGATGGCAGGGGAAGATGGGTGGGCATAAGAAAGAGAATAAAAACTGTGAATTCCTGACAAATTATCTTTGTTCTTTTGAGTAGAAGGCAATGTTTAAGCTGTAAGTATGAACAATGCACAGTGAGCTAGAACTGTAGCTGCTTTTTCACTGGTGCCAACACTGCGTGAAGAGGAATTTCAACCTCTGCATCCCTGAAGCCAGCAGGGAGAGAGAATGAGGGCACGGCATGAGAGCACAGGGGAGAGTGGTGACACACTAACCCAGGCATCATTGGGAGCCCTGGTGCAAAGTGCTGGGCAAGGAAACAGAGGCCAGGTCCCAGCTGTTGTTTTCAAGCACAAACTTCCTACAAATCTTCACAAATATTGATCTTGTTTTTCCTTTCTGAGACTTTTAGATTGCCCTGCCCTTTCACTCAACAATGGAGTTGATCTTCTGCAGCCTTTGCCTCGGTGTTCACCTTATGAAGGGGCTTTTGCAGGGGCATTTGCAGCTCCAGGAAGGTGGCTGTGATGGAATTTGCAAGTCTGTGTCAGAGGAAGAAGTGGGCTGGAAAGGAGCTGCCTGCACTGGCCGAGCTGTGCTGAAGGAGGAGGGCCAGCACCCCACATCAGACAGTCCTATGAGCAGGATGCTGTGAGGTTTTCCTCCCAGTGGGCCAGCACAGAGAAAGGGCACTTCCTGGCTGCATGTGCCATTAACTTGAAAAACCCAGGCTGGCAAGTCAAGCCTGCAATCAGCAGGGCTCTGAGGGTCAAAAATGTGGCCGTTTGACCTTGTTCAACTCCATGTGGCTGTTTTCTCAGTCCCTCAGACCCTTATGTTTATGTGCTCTTTGGAGAGAGGCAGGAACAGGGGGTCACTATCCCATCTGCTGATCTGTTCTCCCTAGGACAATCCAGGCAGGTTTTTGTGGCTTATTCACCAAACATCCCCCGGTTTAGCCATTTGTTGGCTCACCTCTGTGTGTCAGTGCTCAGTCCTGAGAGAAGGAGTATTGCTCTGGAAGCATCTGAGCAGGGGGAGGTGCCCTGTGGACAGCTGGCCTTGAAATCTGCCAGTGAAAGCCAGGGGATTAGGCATGGCCTCATCACTTGGCCCTCATGGACAGCATAGCTGGCTGCTGAGCCATGCATGAACTGACCAAGAGGTAGATGTTGCTCTGGATGGAGAATGACACCTTCGAGCCCATCAATGACCTGCTGAGCATCCTTTCTGTTGTCAAACAACTGCAGCTAAGGGTGCTCTTCAGGAGCCTCGGGAGCACAAGGACTTATCTTTGACAGGAGCACAAAGGTGTGGAGGTGCTGGCTGAGGTAAGAAAAATGAAAATGTAATGAAAGAGGGAAAGAGGAAGCTGGGAATGGAAGGCTGTGTTGTGACGAGAATGGTGTCAAGGACTGTGCCCCTTGCCTCCACGTGCCCAAAAGAACATGAGCAAAGGCAGAAGGTCCATAGCAGCTCCATGTTCCCTGGCATTGAGGCAGGGGAGAAGAGGCCCCCTTGAGTCCAGGTGAATTTGAGGGATGCTGTCCAGAGACTCCCATGCTCCTTGCCTCTGCTTCAAGATAGAGCTCTACATTTGAACCAGACACAAATCTACACCCAAGCATGGGAAGGTCATGGCTCATGCAGAGCAATTTTCCCTGCAGCATGAAGGGGACTGAAGGAGAGTATCAGAGAAAGCAGCAGCCAGAGCAGCCTAGAGAGAAGCATTGTGCTCCTGAGTCAGTGCCATGAGGTTGCAAACCTGCCCCAGAGCTGCTGCCCCCTCCACTGCTGTTCCTTCTTTCTTGTATATGATCCGGTTGCTCATGAGCATCCCTCTCTGTCTCACCCACTCCTCCTTGCCTCTCCTCTGCTGGGCCTGTCTGCATGCTCTCTATTAAGAGCTGATGTAATAGAAACACCAACAGAAATAAGCTAATGTTGTCACTGTTCCTGCCGTCACACTGCGTCACTCTCATGGCAAGCAAAGATCATTGAATGTTTCTATTTGCAAGTTCTGCCTCTTTCCTTGCTTCCCTGTCCCTGAAAAACCACGGACTTTGGGGTACCCGGGGTAGGGTTCCCCATCCCAGAAATGAGCTCTGACTCTCCTTTATGGCCTGGAACCTGAAGGGATCGTTGCTCTGCTCTCAGGCCGCCCTCATCATTCTCCTCACTCCTTTTCTTTTGCGTTATCCTCCAGCAATCATTGCCTCCCCTCCTCCCTTTCTCTTCCCTTCAGCACCTGCATGCCCTGTACAAACCCTGGTGCCCATGTCCTGGCTGGGGCTCCTCTGTGACAGCCAAACCCTGTTTCCCCCCATGATAGTGTACATCAGGGTTCTCTTTCCAAAGTGATGGCAGTGGTGGCCTGAGGCTGGGGCTGATTTTTGCTCCCTGTGGCACATGCTAACCCAGCTCCATGCTGGCTCTGGGAGATGCCAACACCAAGATGCTTTCCCTTCCTGTGGATCCAAGTGGCACTGAGTCCCAAGAGGATCACAGTCTCTAGCCCAGCTCTCTCCAGGCTTTCTTAGGAGAGTTCTGGGAATCCGAAAGCAAAAATGGGGAGCAGGGAGACCTTTTAATTTTGCCAAAAAACCCCAAGGCCCTATGCCTGTGGCACTGGGAGGCTGAGAGTCTTGCCTAAGAGCATCACAGAAGGGAGGGAGCTGTCACACAGCCCCACGTAGATGCTCGTAATTGTGTGCATTGGGATAAAACTGTCAGCTTGAACATCAGCCTGTCTAATAAAACCTGGTATTTCCCAAACACACTCTGTGGGGATGCTTGTTGTGTTTCTCCTGCTGGTGTGGGTGCCGAGGGTGGGATGTCCAAGGGAGTGGAGCTGTAGGGAGTGAGACAGGAGCTTCCCCCTCCTTCCACACACCCCAGCCTCCTACCCATCTCTGTACAGTACCTGCTGGCCATACCTGAGCCATTAGGTTGCTTTTTCCAACCCAGCTTCCTGAGCTGTAGGCACCAAGGAGCAGGGTGACCCCCAGCTACTTTGCTTTGCGCTCCAGGGCAGCGTGATCTCTCCTGGCGGGACAGATCGTTGCTCCCAGTCGCACCAGGAGATGCTCTTTTGTGTGTGCTCCCCCTCTTCCTCCTCCCCTCCCAGAGGCCCCTGCCATGGCCAAAAACCCAACCTCCCCTCATCCCTGAGGGACCAGCACGAAGCCAGCTCTGATTCACCCACGGGGGCTGCGGCACAAAGCCCTGGGGAGAAGCGGGAGCCGCAGGGTGGCCAAGCGCTGGCAGCCATGGGGCTGAGTCACGGCTGGGGGCCCACGCGCCGCGGCAGGCACCGTGCCCGTGACTCAGCCTGGCTGGCAGCACTGCGCGCCTCGGCGGTGAGGTGGGCTGCAGCACGCGGGGATGCGCTGCACTGCGGCTGGTTTGCCTCCCTCCGGCATCGCATTGCACCCTGCCTACCCTGACTGCTGCGCCGGGGAGAGCCCTGAAGGGGCTGGAAGTGGCCTCTGTGCTTTCCCAGGTGGCAAAGGCACCCAGGCAGGCAGGAGCTGTGCTGCAAACCAGAGCCTGTGCAGCACCTGGCTCTGGATCAGTAGTGGAAGGCAGGGGACTGGGAACTACAGCAGAGGGCTGGGGATTGGGAACCACAGTGGAGGGCAAGGGTCTGGGGATCACGGTGGAGAACAGGGGGTTGAGGACCATGGCAAGCAGGAGGGGCTCTCACCAGTCACCCACCATGACGTGGATGGAGGCACCATCCTACTAAAGGCTGGGGGTCATGCAAACTGCCTATTATAACCCTACTACCTGGCCTGTCTGCCTGTCTGTCTTTCCAACTATCTGTCTCACTCACTAATCAGAGAAGGTTGTTCCAAGAAAGCTGGAAGAGAAGGAATGTCTCACTTGGCCATGGCTTCCTTTGGAAAGTCTGGAAAAACCGTGGCATCCCGACGTGTGTGAAGGTCTCCTGGCGAGCAGCACATTTTCTTTCCAAAGCTGCTGTAAAGATATGAATCATGAGCTGGTAACACTCCTGGCAGAACGAAAACCGATTCCACTGAGACATGGTGCTGGCAGCAGCTCTGCTTCATCTCTTGGATGGAAAAGACAATATTTCTCTTAGAGACATCACGGGGAAGAGCTGCTGGTGCTGCCGAGAGCTCAGTGGCAGCTGGGTCCTTCCTGTGCCCAGGGTACAGCCTTGAGCAGACTTCCCAAAGGTCTCCCAAAGCTGACAGTGGCATTGCCAATATTCAAACACAAGCCCAGAGGTTTATGATCCCCTTTGGTTGCCCTCCGCAACTCCAACTCTTTGGTGGCATCTCTGCATTTCAGGGATGAAAATATCCAATATTCCAGTGGCTCATGTGCAACAGTTTTCCAGGCACCACACTGCATGTTGCAGGGAAAGACAAGGAGGGGACCATCCCTGTCCAGCCTGTCCCCTGCTGTACCCATGTATCCGATGCCAGGGCCAAAACCCCTCCAAGCCTTGCACCTGAAATGTCCCGTGCTGCAACTAGAAGACCCCAGCGGATGTGGCATCTCAGGTTGTACAGAGAAGCTGTGGCTGCCCCATCCCTGGCAGCGTTCAAGGCCAGGTTGGATAGGGCTCGGAGCAACCTGAGAGCCAGTGTACTTCAGCCAGCCTGCAGGGAGCTGAAATTATCTAAGCATCCCTTTGGGACATGAGGAGAGAAAATGGAACACAGGAGGGTGAGCTGGTGGTGAGCTTCCTTGTGACTTTCCAGTGACATTTCCTGAATGTGAACCAAACACTCCTGAGGCAGGGAATGCTGCTGGGTGCTTCCCGGTAGCTGTGATTAATTGTTGTTAATATTAAATTGAGCTCATCTATGCAGGATGGAGAAGTGCTTAGGCAGAAGCCCAGCTCCTGTCCTACCTGTCATTAAAAAACATTGCAATTAAGCCACAGTGGAAGGAAATCCGAGTAAATGCATCCTCTGTAAGTGGCTTCAGCTTTCCACAGACATCTGTGTCCCACTGTTTCCTCTTCAGCTGGCCGAGCTGCTTCTGTTTTCCCTCTTCTCATGACCCGTACACTGCTTTTTCTCTTTAATCCTGCCTGCAGCTCCCAGCAACAGGAGCTTGAAGAGGGAGGAAAGGAGCCCCAGCTACCTCTGACCCACTGCAACCAATGGAAATCTTATGTCAGCTGCAGCTGCAGCCCCAACCTGGCCAAAATCAAGGCTGTACTTGCTCACCTCATTGGTCACTTATGTCCTTCTTTGCTCTTTTGCAGCCAGCAGCAGGTGCAGGCTGTACCTGGTCAAAGCAAAATGCTGAAGCTCTGGCAGGAAGACTTGCCAGGGAAGCCGGGTACATGAGTACAGCGCACCCCAGTAAAATCAATAGTGGAGCTCCTCCACCCACCAGGCTGCCAGGCACAGGGTGCTCCCTATACCTGCTCACACCATGATGAGCGATGCTGGGCCTTGCGGAAACACTGAAGAGGTGCCCAGGTCCCAGCCCAGAGCTGCCAAAGAGACAGCCCTGGCTACAGCAGCCCAAGGTCTGCAGCAGAACTGTGCCCACAAGCGTGGTTGTGGGGCAAAGCAGAACAGGGTTCATTGCATCCCAGGACAGGATCTCCATAATACTGCTTGCCTGGGTTATCCTGGCTGCAGTTCTCTGGGCTTGCAGTGGGTCAGCCTTTGCCAGAGGACACTGAGAGGAGCCACAGCAGCGGGGGCTAAAAGGGAAGCCTCCTCTGCCTCTCCCCAGGTACTGACAGGATGGCAACATGGCTAGAAGCAGCACTGAAAATCTAGGGAATGCCAGGAATGACAGATGGGAGCGGCAGCAACTCAGAGCCAGGTAAGCCAACTGCGGCAGGTTAGTACAGCATGGCCAGCATCTCTGTCACTTCCGCAGTAGGTCCTTAAGCCCCTGATGTTGCCCAGGGAAAGGCCAAAGAGCCTAGAAAAGGCTTAGAGCGAGGGAGCTGGAGATAAAAACAGGTAGCAAGGGAAAATAAGCCCTGTGGCATGTTCAATACTGGTACCAGGAATACTGCATTGAAAATATTAGGTTGAGTGTGGTAATGATCATGTGAGAAGCATCCTCAGAGGCAAAGCTGGCTTTTCAGAGCCATGCAGGAAGCTGATCAACTGGGGGATCAGGATGGATGGGGAGAGAGCACAAAGCATGCTGCTGACATTCAGGTAAATCTGGGACTCTGGCTGGCTGGGGACATGGCAGGTGGTGATGGCAAGCAATGGGTCTGGGATGAAATTCAGGGGATAGCAGGAATACCCTGGCTTTTCTTGGTGATGGACAACAAATAGCAGTGGGGCCTGGGCTCCAGCTGCATCCATGGGCTCTGCTGATGCAGCAGAGAAGGGAAATACTTTGCCAGGACCACAGTGCCAATGAATACCTTTTCATCCTCCCCCACTTGCAAACATCATCGTCTTCTACACAAACACAAAATGCCCTGATGCAAGTGTTCTCAATGGCAGTTTACTTTCTGCACAGAAACAGCAGGACTGCAGTTTGCAGAGGTGATTTATTCCTGTTTCAGGGATGCTTTGCAGCAGGTACAATATACTCCCAAGATATAAAAGAAATAGATGGGTAAAAAAAATTAAAAATTATACGAAAATATGGTTTTCCCAATCATTTGCTTCCCATTGATGAGGAGAAACCTTTAAGTCTCAGCTAGTGTCCAAACATACTTTTTTTAGCTGTGATACACATTAGAGAGTGCAAAGAAATTCAGGTGGTGCCGTCCTATGGGCAGTAGATTCAAAATACATAAAGGTGTTGTTTTGGTTTTTGTTTATTTGTGGGGCTTTTTAATAGCTGTTGCTTAAGTTTTATGGCCCAGTTTTGTGATCCAGGCACAACAAAAGCTCCTATTCACCCAAGGGAGCAGGTCTGAGACCTCCTGAGGAATCTTAATTCCTGAATTTCTCAGCGTTTTTTCCCCTAAGGTAAAGAATCTCAATGAGCCAATTACAGAGATCTCAACATGATGTCAGGTTTGCAATAACAAATGCTGGGGTTTAAGCTCCACTCTGTAAACACTCAAGTGTGTTTCACACCTCCAGGTGTGAAAAATCCCATGCAGGTCAGCAAAACCAAGCACGGGTATAAAGTTCAGTGTATGTGGAAAGTGTCTGCAGGATTGAGGCCAGGGCTGCAAAACAGTTTAAGCTATAATCCTCCATTTTCATTAGTTTCTTGACAAATTTTGGCTGTGGGCTGGGAATCCTTCCTGGTTTGCTGGGCCAAAGACGATTTTTCTCCCCAGGAAGTCTGAGCAAAACCCATCCCGCCTGAGTTTAAATTGTTGGGCTTCAAAAAATGCATTTCCCTCTGAGGACATTCTGCCCTTTCAGTTTAGAGTCCTCAACATTGACACCAGTTGTGTGAATGAAGCTAATCAAGGACAGGGTATTTGCTGCACCTTGAAGTCCTCCAACACTATAGTCCAGTAGGGTTGGCTGCTTTTGCTAAATAAAACTCTGAGCTCTTACTACATGGCAGCAACACTAAATACAACATTTGCAGTCCACTAAGAGGTTTCTTCAGCCCTGCTTGCCTCTCCTTACTTTCTGTAAGACTTCAGGATTTAAAAAAGGGAGATCTTTTGGACTGAGGTGTTTCACAGCTTTGAGATGCTGCACAGCAGGAGACAGATGGGGCAGCCCAGTCAGCCCAGGACACCCCTGCCCAGCATCCTTAGGCACTGGAACCATCCTTTATTCCTACAAAAGCGGTGTTCTCTTTTCAGCCTAATAGATAATTTAAGTAAGACCTTAGCCACAAAACTCCACGTGTTCATCCTCTTGCAGGATGCTGAGTGGTGCAGAAATGATGGGCTCCAGGATGAAACCACCTGAAGCTCTGTTCTGTGAGAGACAGAGACATCCACCTACTAAATTGTTGCTACTGTGCACCACCTTGCTGGGAAAAATTCAAGGTAGAGAGTCCATGTTGCTCAAATTTCCATGGGTAGTGAAGCACGCTGCTAGTTTAGGGGAAGAAGATGCATTGTGGGATAGTTTGCAGCCTTGCTGAGGCTAGGAAGACGATAATCTCTCCCACAGCCATGCCTGCATTTCTGGCTTGTAAGAAGTTTGAGGCTTTAGCAAAGTGAATGCAGTTGGTGCGTCCTGGTCTATGCAGCCTGCTGTAAAGGTGAGACAGGATAGGATGAAAAATGGGGTTAAAAATCAACACATCTCAATTCAAGACAAACTGCCTTTAAAGGAATATGGCATGTGCCTTGACTTTTAACTAAACACAATGAGAAAAGGATGTGAGTGATCCAGATTAAGGGCAGTTCCTTTGTTAAGAGCTGAAATGGCCAGATAAAAAATAACACATGGCAATCATTATTTGGGTTATAATAAAATGGGATTTAATAAATATGTATTACAACCATGAAAGGGGAATAGAATATTTACCCTGCTCTTCCAGATAGTCAAATCTGAGAAAGGAATTGAAATGAGGATGGTAAAAGAGGAGAAATGGGCAGACAGGAGAATCCTACTGAGCACAATGAATCTGCTTCTCAGACCCTACTTTCTCATTTATAGCTGGAGCCTTTTCTCTCTTTAACCCACATCTTTGCCTCCCAAACCCACTGCAGGGATTTGCAGGAGCATGTAACATTCTCCAGTGATCCTCACAGTGGACTGGGTCTGGTTGTGAAGGACAGAGCCCTTGAGAGAGGCATGAGTACACCAGTCAGCCACTGGCACTGCACACTTGCTAAACACCAATGCAATGGCACATCCCTGCTGCCACACAGCATGTCCTGTCACTGCAGGGAGAGGTTGTGTTTGCTACCTTGCAGAAACATCAGCTGAAGATGGTGGGATAGGGCTTTTCTAATATATTTTTAATAGATTTTAAAATATATATTTTTAGCCATGCTTCAGCTTTGTAGCTTATTCCTGAGCAGGTTCTCCAGGCACCCAGGAGCTTAGTATTAATAACCTAGATGTTTTGACTAAACACATAAGACACACAATCTGCTTGTTGGTTTGTTTATTTGAACTGAAGAAATAGTGAAAACCAATTCCAGCTCTTTGTTTTGTTTTCTAAGCTTTTTAGGAAATAATTTCCCAGATTAACATACAGTATGTGGGACAAGTTTGTGGTGACAAGAGGGGGTCACATATAGGAGCACAGCAGCCGATTCCATCTGCACCAAATTCCCTCTTTGAGATATCCTTTGGTAAATAATGCATCTCTCTGAACCTACTGGTCGATGAGAAAATGAACATGAGCCGACAGTGTGCACTTGCAGCCCAGAAAGCCAACTGTATCCTGGGCTGCATCAAAGAAGGTGATCCTGCCCTTCTACTCTGCTCTCTTGAGACCTCACCTGCAGTATTGTGTGCAGTTCTGGTGTCCTCAACATAAAAAGGACATGGAGCTGTTGGAACAAGTCCAGAGGAGGGCCACGAGGATGATCAAGGGACTGGAGCATCTCCTG
Organism: Agapornis roseicollis; assembly: GCA_002631895.1. Taxonomy (NCBI): domain Eukaryota; kingdom Metazoa; phylum Chordata; class Aves; order Psittaciformes; family Psittacidae; genus Agapornis; species Agapornis roseicollis. The sequence continues at coordinate 42,354 of NDXB01018013.1, forward strand.
TGTGAAGACAAGCTGAGAAAGTTGGGGCTGTTCAGCCTGGGGAAGAGAAGGCTGCGTGGAGACCTCATAGATACCTTCCAGTATCTGAAGGGGGCTATGGGAATGCTGGGGAGGAACTCTTCATTAAGGACTGTAGTGACAGGACAAGGGGTAATGGGTTAAAACTTAAACAGGGAAAGTTTAGATTAGATATAAGGAAGAAATTCTTTCCTGTTAGGGTGTTGAGGCACTGAAATGGGTAGCCCAGGGCGGTTGTGAATGCTTCATCCCTGGCAGTGTTCAAGGCCAGGTTGTATGAAGAATTGGATGGCATGGTTTAGTGTGAGGTGTCCCTGGTTATAGCAGGGGGGTTGGAACTAGATGATCTTAAGGTCCTTTCCAACCCTAACTATTCAATGATTCTATTCCATGATTCTAATCCAGGCCTGAGCTACTTCACTTTTTATTCTCATACCATACCACACCACAGCTGTCAGGGCAGTAACACAGGTAAAGATGGCTAGAAGGTACAATAACTATCACTGCCAAAGTGAGTGCATTCGTGTTTTCAGCACTGTTTTCTTCCCATCTTGTTCCCTGGAAACAGAACTGGGCATGTGGCAGAAACATGCATTCAGTCTCCATTTTAAACATGAGTATTAGGAAGGCATTCACTGCTCCTTTTTCACTCATGGTCCATTGATAGCACTGCAAAAGTCCTGAATACTCCAGAAGCATAAAGCATTCCATGGATATCATTTGAGAGTGTTAAAAATGCTAAAATGAATGTAATCTTTTTGTGATTTTTAAGTACTTGATTCTGAAGCCCCAACAATAATTTTTTACTGCAGCCTTTCATTTGTGAAGTCATAAAGTGAGAAGTCAGCAGCAACTGGTTTAAAATGACATCAGTTTTTAATGAATAAAAATGCTAAATATATCACCTAGCAGTAGGATCAGTGCAGTGCATTGGGCCTCCCCAGTTTCAATCACCACACTAATGTGACAGGGGCTCTGGTTTGGGTAGTGGGGGTCATCTATACTCCTAGACAGCATCAGTGTTGCACCCATGCAGGTGAAATCTCAGATCTTGCTGAGAAGAATGTTCTCTTCTGCCCTTCGGGGGGGGGGGGGGGGGGGGGGGGAAAAAGAACCAA